>PITB01015417.1:0-42986 GCA_004024585.1 Paradoxurus hermaphroditus | reverse complement strand
CCACCTGCCAAAGACAGTCCCTCCGAGCAGAAGCTGCAGCGAATCCCTCCGGGGCAGTCACGGACGCCTTCGCTCTCAGGCCGAGGGGGAGAGCGAGTTCTGAGAGAGGGAGCGGGAAGGCGTAGCGAGGCTGGAGGAGGTGGGCTCTCCAGAGCAGCCTCTGCGCCAAGCCCAGTCTGTTGGCTTCAACTCTTGGCCCCAGAAACAGTAGCACGAGCCTCCCAAGTGCCTCTGCCATTTCTTGAAGACCTGCTGGCAGCTCTCAGGGCCCCGTAAACCAGGAGGCATTTTGCCCTCTGTTCTTGGGGAGGTGTCCTTCCATTATCCTCCCTTCTACCACTGGGCAAGGCTGGGAGGGGGGTGGTGTGTGTGTGCAGTCTCTTTCTCCACAGTGCTCTCCACGGTAACCACGCTTACACAAACCTTGCCATCACCTTGGGGGTGTGCGTCTATGTCGTTAATGGTTAAGGGGGGGGTGGGAAGGGAAGGGGCTAGGCATTGTATTTGGGTCTGTTTTAATCATGATGCCTCTGTCTCCCACGGCTCAGGAAAGTCACTCGGGTTTTCCGCCCCACTCCCTTCTCCAAACCCTCTGGATCTTTCATCTCGCTGCCTAGACTCTTGGGGTCGGCCACCTACGCTTCCTGCCTGCCCGCCTGCCTCTGGGCTTGCTTTGTCCATCCGCATTCTCCCTGCCCTTCAGTCCCCCCGCGCCACCCCTAAGGGGAGTCTGGGGCCACAGAGGACAAGGCAGCACTGAAAACTGAGGTTAAAAAAAAAAGCCCAGTTCATCTGAGTGGTGCATTCAAAGTCCACCAGGAACTTCCATTGGAAAAATTTTTTCGTGTCCTGTTTGCAACGCCCTCGCCAGATACCCAAGTTTCTGTCAAAGAGAGCCACAACTGTCCAATAGAGCTTTCAGCTGGAATACACTCGGGTCTGGTTCCCCTTCTAGCCAGCGCATCAGTTTCCTCTGATGAATGAATGGATTCCCGGACCGATGGGTGCATGTCTCCCACCAACCGAGTCGTAAGCGGTGGTACAGTTCGTCTTCTGGGATTAGGAAAAGAGCTTGAGAGACTGTGCAGAGACGCCATTCTGGGCTGGCATTTCCTCCAAATGCTTTTAAACGCAGCGTTAACTATTCGATCTCCGAAAAGACACCTGGGCACTCTCACCAACTTCAAGTACTGAGACTGGTAAGACACTATGCCCGGGACTGATGGACCTGATTCCATGCTTCGTAAGGAAGAGGCGGCGGGTTCGGAGATAATTCTCTTTACACACAAGAACTCTGTGACGAGACACACGGCGCGTTTGCGTCTAGCGGAGGCGAGTGCTGGGGGCGGGGAGGGGCGGCGCGGCTCTCCTTCCCACGACCAACCCCTCCTCGGGACCGATCTGAGACTACCCCCTGCTGCTCCTGCCCCAGCTACTGGATCTCCTGGGCCCTCGCTTTCGACCCCGGTTGGCTCCATGTTTCGGCTCCGAAGCCCCGGCTCATGGCCCCGATGCGATGCCCCATTTCAGATGAGCATCCCCGGCTGCCCTCGGCCCTCTCCCTGCACGCGGGGCTGGAATCCTGACCTTCCTTCGCAGATGCCAAGCTGTCAGATAGCATCGGTCATGCCTCCGTCTCAGGAATGTCCGTCTTCATTGAAAATGTGTCAGTTTTACTAACAGAAACACTGAGACAGCTTAATCCAGCGTCATTGTTATCAGCCAACAGTTTGTTTTTCCTTAGAACCTGGAGATGCCTTTTTTTTTTTTTTTTTTTTTTTTGCTCCAAAAGAACAATTGTAGTGAATATAGATTTAAGACGTTCCTTGACTGAGACCGCGTTATCTCCAAGTAAGGGAGCTTCTGGGATACTTCTGCGAATGTCCTCTTTGGCTGTTGAAACGTGTGGTTGTCTCTAATTATAAAGGGACTCTAGTTTCTAAGGGGATTCTTCTCCTGGGCTGGTTCTGTTTGTATGGACTGCTCATTCCACGACAGTGAACACTGCACACGGTAGCCAGGAGACTGGAAGAAACAGCGTGCGTTTTTTAATTTTCCTCTGTTAGTCTGTCTGTATCTTTCCAATCTTCCAAGCCAGAAGCAAATTTTCTATGATCTGTGATGAGATGTGTTCTTCCTCATAGGCAAAGCTGAGAGGACAAAAAAATAAAAAAAAAAAAAAAGAGCATCCTTCTGTAGAGAAGAACTTAGCCAAGGACACTCTGCTCCAACTTCATGATGAAATACATATTTCCCATTAAAAGGCAAATCTGTCATTTTAAAAGGTTGAATTGGATGTACTTTAAAAATAATTCCAGCTGGTTAAAATGAGAGCATTGGAAAAAAAAAAAAAAAGCTCAATAAGAAGGTTCTCTTGGTCTGTAGTATTTTCATTTTCCTCAAGTGTGAATTGGATATATTTTCTTTTATTTTAAACCTTTTATCCTCAGGGTTTGATGCTGCGTTCGTGGAATAAGTTTTAAAGATGAATTTGGCTCAATAATACTATTCCTAACACTTAAAAGTTTCTATTTCTGTACTGTTATTTCTAGCAAAAAAAAAAAGAAAAGAAAAGAAAAGAAAAAGCCTATTTGACCCGATCCTCTCTGCATGATTAGACAGGAAGTGTTGAGATTTTTCTACATTGTTCTGTCCCGCGTGCATCATTGCTACACCTTTTATAGCTCTTCCTTTGAAACCTTTGGGTAATAAAATATTTTCGTAAACTAAATATCTAATTACATCCCAGGAAAGTCAATGCAAAGTATACCTTAAAATACAGAATGCTGTGCTACAAAAGCCATGCATGTTTGCATTACGTACGTACGTACGCACAAACACACCCTAAGCCTACACAGCCAGTGATCCGGGTTTGCACCTGGATTCTCAGCCCCATGGTAAACTTGGACACTGAGCTCTTATATTTTCCAGCGGAACCAACCGAAATGCTAACACACGTACTTTCCCACCGATGTTCAACCCCTTTAAAGTTCCGTCTACGCAAACGTAATTTTCTTCACGAACCATCGATGATCTTTGCCTCTAGCTGACTGGCTGATGAAACGGGTAGCGTTTCCTCCTGCGTACCTGACCGGCCACCATCATTAACCACCCTGGGGCTTCCGAGTTTCGTGGGGACGTTGCTACAGGCTAGCTCTCTCCACGGTGTCCCAACACTACCTAACTGCACTTAGGTGTTTCATATAAATCTTCCTACTACGCCCTTTTATAGAGTGTTCAAAATGCGGTAAACACGGAAGTAGACAAAGGCCCGCCATCTTCCTGTCTGTGGGCAGAAGTTTCTGTGTTTGTGGCACGACTCTGGCATCTTCCTGCCGATTAGGCTGCACTCTTCCCTTCAGCCCAGCTCTGCCGTCTCCGTCTGCCTCTTTACGTGGGATCTCAGACCACCTCCCAGGTCACATTTTTATCACTGTCCTTTTTCTCTGTCCTTCACGGGGGGGCCTTCAGTGTCTACGCAGCCTGGCTCAGACCGAGAGGCTGAAAACATCCTACGTCCTGCTCTCCACTGCCTTCATCGCTCACACCCGTTCCCACTGCCCCTGACTTTGCTTGCCGGCTCCATTCCAATCGTCCACCGTTCACAGCCACAAGCTACTTAAGTTTCCTGCTGTTTGTGTTTCTCTTCTCATCTGAGTGGCAAGCTGTCCGCAACGATCCTTCATAGCTCCGACCAACACCTGAAAGGGCGAGTCAGGTCTTAAAGCCACCCCAGCGTCCAGCTGTTGACCCGTCTGGCTTCGGCGTGCCACCTGGCTGCCCTTCCTTTTCAGCGTCTGGAGTTCACACCTTATCTTACCCTCAAACGGTGCACTTCCTTCCTCAGAATAAGCAATCTGATTACCTGAGTAAAGAAACACACGCTAAGATGTAAATGACTGAAAAACTAAGCCGTTGCTACAGGAAATCCTTTGGGGGGAATTTATTCGTGCAAATGAGTCTCTAATCTGTAGAATGAACGGTGGAAGAGGGTACGCGTTCTGAGATCTGGAACCTTCTTGGGGCCTCTCATGGATTCCTCGTCTCCTTGCCATATAGGACACAGGTCTAACCGACCAGCGCTGCGTTTCTGAGAAGCTGCAGACCCTTCCTGAAAGGCCATCCAGGATTATACGCAAGTACGTAGCTGCTCTAAATATGTTATCGGAAGTTAGGAAATTAAGGTTATTGTCACTATTTCACCCACTTTTCGCAAAAGATACTCACTCTTACCATAGTGCCCGTTGACGGCTCTTTATATTTTTTCCAGGGGGAGATCACTGAGCTGCAACTCATTTCCTGATGCCAGACCACATTGGGATAATTACTTATTGAGTATTTATTAAGTAATTAAAGCAGCAGTTGGGAGATTGTTCTTTATCCTCTGGATAATATCCTCTGTGATGAAATGAACTTTTGTTGTTAAGTTTATTTATTTATTGAGAGAGAGAGAGAGAGAGAGAGAGAGAGAGTGCGTGTGTAAGTGGGGGAAGAGCAGAGAAGGAGAGACAGAATGTCAAACAGACTCCGCGCTGTCAGCACCGAGTCCAACGTGGGGCTCGATCCCACGAACTCCGAGATCATGACCTGAGCTGAAATCAAGAGCCAGACACTTAGCTAGGTGAGGCCCCCAGGCGCCCCTGAAAGGAACTCTTAGGCAGTCCAAAGCAGAATTTCTCTTGTCGAATGAGGAGCGTGGTCCCCAGAACACGGCTGGCTGGTCCCCATTCCAGACTCCCCCGGCTGGAGAGGGTGGTACGGCAGCTTTCACCCCACTGCCAGGTTAGGTACTAAGTAGTAAGACTACTAACCGCAGGCCTTGACTTCAGGGGTGAACAACTGAGGGCAATCGAGCTAACACAGGTTCAACACCGAACGCCTACGTCTTCGGGGTAACTCTGTCCGGAATTCTGTAGAGAACGAAAGGAAGAAAAGCAGGGCTCGCCACCTGTCTCGGAAAGAGATTCGCAGCTAAAACACCAGTCGGTAGAATCGGAAAGCTCCCTGAGGGAGTTAAGCTGACACTCCGCGCGTCGCAGGGAGAGAAGAGGGAATGACCTAGGCCTGAGGCAGGTATGCCGTTTGGTCTGAAAGACGTGATGCTCTGAAAGGTTTTGGTTTTTGGTAAAGAGACGTGACGCTGCCAAGGTACGACTGTCGTAAAAACTTCCTGGCATGTTTCTTTGAAATATGTAGAAAATTACGTGTGTGTATATATATATACGAAATTTTATATATATAAGAAATTTTATATATATAAGAAATGTACATATATATTATATCATCTATATAATATATATCATCTATATAACATAATATACATTATATATAATATATATGAATTATATAATATGTCATATATATATAAAGTCTTCAGTGATTAGAATTATCCTTAATTCTAATCATTTAAGGATAGAATTACCCTTAATTCTAATCATTTAAGGATAGAATTATCCTTAATTCTAATCATTTAAGGATAGAATTATCCTTAAAAAGGAACTGCTGGAAATCTTCAGCGGAACCGGGAACGAGCCCCGTGTTCTTCTCCCAACCCGAGTCCCTTCAGTGCACGGGAGGACTCAAGTCCAGACGAGGCTTTCCGACCAGGGGGTGTGATGACAATGAAACGGAGACGGACACGGTGAAGAGCCTACTAGTGTCAAGGACCAGCCTGCCTCCTGCCGCCCTACTACTTGCTCACGGTGATCCCCGAGACGAGGCTCGTGCCTCCCATTCGGCTCACCTCCTGCCTCCCAGATCCGACCTGGCGAACTACTGAGCCTCTGAACCGGTAATCCCACACCGCCTTTCTGGAAGACACACCCCCGCCGGTTGGTCCTGCACTTGGACATGCTACAGAGCTCCCGGACTCTCTGAATGTGACGTCTAGTCCACAGATGATCTTCGGCAACTCTGTGCAAAAAGCTTTTTGGGTCTGAGCCTCAAGGCAAGAGAGACAAGGGGGAAGAGCGAGGTGGTACCACCAAAGCCCGAGTAAATTCACTCCTTCTGGGGGAAGCCACGAGAAAGAAAGCGCTGTTCTCCAGCAGTGTCATCGGGGGGAAATCTTAGGAGGCTCCAAGCGGAGAGAATATTGGAGAAGTAGAACCCAAACAGGATTGTTAGCTTTTTTTTTCCTGGCATTCAGTCCAAGATAAGCTCTCTTCCTAGGGCAGTTAATCTTGGCCCTGAAAAGAAGTTGCCAGAAGGGTTATTGATTTCAAAGCTACAAGCTGCTTGCAGGAGTTGAGGTCTAGCCAGGGCCTTGGGTAGGTTTTCAAGGTTAGAGACTTTTCTGAGAATATAATGGAGAGCCATGATTTCCTTCATAAATAGTAGTAATTAGGGTTTGGAGTTAAGTGAGTTAATGCTTATAACAAATGCAAATCTTTTATTTTGGGGGGCATTTGCATTTCTTTTAAAATGTCTCTACACGGCGTAATGACACATTAATTTAGGGTTATGATTAGTAATTAATATTCAAAATGCAGCGAGGCTGCATTTATACTGTTATTTCAAGAGTCATAAAACTATGTTTTAAAAGCTGTGCTCCAGGGTGGCCTCGCCCTTTCGAATATTCTCCCTTAGCCATTTCAAAAGGACGGGTGGACCAGGCGACCCTCGTGAACAACTGGGGTCCGGCCGCCGAGAAGGGCGGTACCATGGACAGGGCAGTATGGAGGAAAAGACATTTTCCACGGGGTTTTTCCTGCAAATCGAACCCTTGTAACAGACCGCCAATACCAGAAACAGTCGTGTATCACAGGTTACTCATCCTATACTGACCCCAGAGACACAATTTTTCCTATGGGGCTTGTTGGAGTGAAACTATTATGAAGAAGTCCTTCTGAGTATATTCCCCCGTGTGCACCTGCACACCTGCGTGGACGCGTATCACTTCCATTTTAGTTGCATTTTCTACCATCTGACTTGCAGTGACGACCATAGTCTAGACTGACCATCTCTCTTATGAACGCTTCCAGGGTCAAAACTAAATTTCCTCACAACACAAAACTTTTAGGAAAAAAAACACACACACACACACACACACGCAGAACCAGCCTAACCTTTAAAGGTCAGTCAAGAACTAAAATCTTTATTTGAATTCATTATGAAATCAATGGAACCTTTGGTTAAGATTCCTGCAATTATAAATAACACAGAAGACCACGAGGAGAAAAAAAAAACGTTTCAGTCATAAATCTTCATAAACTTCCCAAACTTCACTTCTCATTATCACATGGCTCCATTTTCCACACCCGAGCAAGACGGGCTCTTGTGCCGTTGTGGATTATTTAGTCTGGCTGGTTGGCACGCTGCCTAAGCTTTTGTGAGTTAAAAAAAAAAAAAAAGATCATATAAGCTGTCTTTTGATATTTAGGGTCAGTGTTTTTTCAGCATGCCCGTGCCTTTGCCAAGAAATGTCTATCGAGTCCAAATCCCCTTCTTAACACGCAGTGTGGAAGAGCGCGGGGAAAGGCATTTCTCTTTCTTAAGAGAGAGCCCAAGTCCTCGGGTCGGAATACAGTCTGGTAACTCTCCACCTTCCAGGAGGGAAAAAACTCGCTGGGCGGGCGACAGTGTGCGCATCCGTCTACACCCGCGAGCACGCCGCAGCGCGCTTCGGCGGCTTTGGGCGTCGCGACCCCTCCGAAGCGTCGCTTAACAATTCTGTTCCGAAGCCACGAGGACAAAAAGCCTCTCGGATCAAGGATACCGTTTGATTTGCCGGCGCTAATAAGCGCCATCAATTATTTACGGGACTTCAAAGTCTGGAAACTGGCGAAGTACACCGGGGCAAGAGGAGAATTTGTTTGTTGATTATCAATTATTTACCCAGTATGTTTTACAATTTCAGATGTGTAGAAAAGGCATAATCCTGAGGAATGGCGTGCGATAAAAAGTATACTATGTTAATTCCGCGCAAGCTTAACGTGGGCCATCAATGGTGGAGGCCATTTTATGCAGTATTTATAAAGGTTTCAGTAACCGTCTCGATCATCCTAAACTCTAAAGAAAGCATTCTAAAATACATATTTATTTATAAGGTCTAGGTAAGTGAGGAGCCCAGCACACGCGATGCCTTGCATAACTCTAATAAATAAGGGCATTTCGAATCTGTGACAAATCGGGGACTTCCAAACAAACCGATTCTTGCTCAACTAGCACAATCCTTGTACCACGGGGTCCCACACAATAGACGAGTCAAATCCGCATCTAGCCAACTAGGTCAGCCAAAAAGCAAACATGTCAATCTTTTTAATCAAGCCGGCACTTCAAATCTAATGTAGTCATTAGAGATGAAAATGTTGCTCACATCAAGAGCTACGCCCCTGGAGCGGACGGAATGTATGGCAGGGTGCTATTGTTTTTTAACGCGCCTCGGGTCAAACGCGGTAAACTTCCCACTTTTAACCAGTGCCGTTTGTAAGAGACTGAATGAAGCAGGTCTACAAAAGAATCAATAAATGTAAAGACTGGAAAGAATTAGAGAGGCTTGCAGACTTGTACCTATTGTCTGGGGGAATTAGATGTCAGTTTGAGTATTATAACTCGGACAAAGGTTTCCGAACTTTAATTTACTAGAACATATAATGGGCAAAGAAGAGTCTGGGAAACATGGGCGGCCTGAATACATTATTTAACAAACACTTTAATGAATGTTACGCACTTTTTTTTTTGTATGGTGCTGACATATTCTCCCCATTCATTTTTCGGGAACCTTGTCGATCAGTGAAACACACTTCCCTAAGAACGGGCTTCTCCTGGGTTCCTCAAATTCCAAGCCCACGATGGTGTGCTGCGTGCGGCACGATGCGCTCGTGGGAACGTACAATGCTTACCTTAAGGTCATCGTGAAAGGAGGGCCGGAGCCCTATTGCTAAAGTTCAGCAAGCAAGCAAAACCTGGGCATGATAGAAGGATTAGGTGAGTAATTCCTTGTTCCGTACACATGCCTGAATAGAACAAGATTTGGCAGGAACGCTCGGTCTTTATTTTTCTAGCGACGGGGAAAAGTTGAGGAAAGCTTTGTGGCTGGCACGCAGAGGAACGATCCAGTGCCTTTTTATTTATTTACTTTTTTTTTTTAACCTAAATCCATGGACTTAACAGTGCTTAGCTCACAAAGCAGTCGCTCAGCCCTTATACACACACCAGATGCAATTTAGATAGGTTGCCTCCCCCACACTTATCTTGGGAGAGGAGAAAACATTCCATTAATCAAAAACTAATGCTTAAAGACCCTTGGGAATAAATGGAAGCCGCATGGCAAAGTGAGAATTAGTATTTTCTGTAAAACAGGAAAGAATGACACGTCAGAAAAGTAGCCAAAGTAGCCAAGGAATAATTGACATGTTGCAGGCCAAAAATTACTAGAGTCTCTGCTGGCTTTCTCTCTATGCCAGTTAGTAATGAGAGGCACAAATGTTAGCGAAGTTAATAGCTCTGTCTGCGGATCCACGGTGCTCTAACTTGACTTCCGGCGAACACCAACACACTGACCGATGCACAAATATTTAAAGAAGTGCCTAAAAGCCATACCTTTGAAGGGGGTGGAAGGAGACACAAAGACAGCCTTTGTCTCCCAAGAGTTTACAATCTAAGAAAGTATCTGTCAGGTACTCTACAATGGGGTGGAAAATGTTTTCTATGTAAAGAGCCAGAGAGTTCATTGGGCTTCGTGGGTCACAAAGGGCGGCCACGACTACTCGACGCTGTCATTGTAATACAAAAGGGGCCACAGACAAGACGGAAACACTCACATGTGGCTATGTTCCAATAAAACTACTTGTGAACACTGAAATTGGAATTTCATGTAAGTTTCTTGCGTCACAAAATAGGATTATTCTTTTTAAAAGATACTTTTTTAATGTTTACTTACTTTTGAGAGAGAGAGAGAGACAGAGCATGAGCAGGAGAGGGGCAGAGACAGAGAGGGAGACAGAATCTGAAACAGGCTCCGGGCTCGGAGCTGTCAGCACAGAGCCCGACGTGGGGCTCGAACTCAGGAATGATGAGATCATGAACTGACCAAGGTCAGACTCTTAACCAAGCCACAGGTGCACCAAAAGAGGATCACTCTTATCATTTCTTTTTATCCGTTTGAAACCATAAACTCGTTTTTGACCTGTGAGCCATCGTTTGCTGGATTTTTCTCTAAAATAATTGTGCAATTCCGTAATGATCTATTGGCTGCTACAATCATCAAAGTCAAAGTGTAAGCAAGGAGGAATGGAAAAGTAGATTTGATATGGTCTAATCAAAAATGCAGTTACAGGGCGCCTGGGTGGTTCAGTCGGGTAAGCGTCCGACTTCAGCTCAGGTCATGATCTTGCCGTCCGTGGGTTCTAGCCCTGCATCGGGCTCTGTGCTGACAGCTCAGAGCCCGGAGCCTGCTTCGGATTCTGTGTCTCCCTCTCGCTCTCCACTCCCCTGCTCACACCGTCTCTCTCTCAAAAATAAACATTAAAAGACAATTTTTTAAAAATACAGCTATAACCTATTGGAAGACAATGCGATTATTCTGGAGCTAACACTGAAAAGAAATCCCAATACAGAAAGGGCTCTGAGTCTTTGACGCGGAGCTGACCCCCTGGCATGTGGTGGCAGCATTTGGGCTCAAATTCAGCACAGGAGGCTGGAAATCCATATTGATTTTAACCCAAACAGGGAAGCATTTATTGGTAACTACAGTGTAAAGGTGGACGAGCAGGGACTGTTCCTATTGTCTAGGTTTTTGACCATCCTAGAAGGATAAACGAGTGTTTGTTTCGATAATTCTAGACAAAACTGCACCACGCTTAGCAACCGGGACGTAACGTCTGCGGGGAAAGGGTAACGTCCAATGGGATGACCCGTCATGACATTGCCAGGGAGGTAGCCGTTGAGAGAGTCTGGTAACCATGGGCATGCACTTGAATGGAAATGACAATAAGGGACAGGCTAAGCAGAAGAAGGAGCATGAGAAAAAGCAAAGGAATGGGGGGGGGCACGCAGTTGTCAGGGGTCAAGGAGAACTCAGAGCATCTCAAGGGATGAGTTGGTAGTAGGCAAGAAATAAGGATAGATCTGTGTTAAAGAGGGCTTTGAATGCTACCTGAAAAATTTAGACTCAATTTTTATGCAAATGAATGCCAAGACTTTCAAGCTATTCTTACACAAATGAAATTTCAGGAGAGCTGAAATATTCTTTATAACCCAAGTTCAATAATACTCTAAAATGAAAACTTTCATAAAATAATTTAACATCGGACATTTATTTCTAAGATCCTTCTGCTCCTGCTTTGAATACAAATCAAGTTGGCTTTTAGAACACAGGGTTAAAATAGTGGAGCACGTTATCTGTGGGGTTTTGAACAGGGGCCAGCACAGAGCAGGTGCTCAATAAACAGGTAAATAATTTTATACTACCTTTCAGAGCTTTCATCAGGCGGATGAAATAAAGTACAATTCCGAAGTTTGAGAGAAACTAAAAGAAACGTTTCCTTCAATATAAGAGGAAAATTTTGTGAACCTCAAATACATTCCCATTTTCAACATATTTCTTTGGACAGTCGGTGTGAATTATCCCACAGTTATTTCGGTGACGGTGAATAAATTAAATACATTACTAAGATGTGGCGAATTGGAAAAAAAAGGGGGGTGGGGCTTAGGCATAGTCCTGACCTTTAAACTTGCCACTTCCAGGGAACTTTTATTCTCAAATATCCACTGGTCTGTTCGTTGTCATCAGAATGCAGTGATAAATGGGTTATTGGCTTAGCCACCCTGTGAACCTTGTTACCCCACTGTTCTAAAATAAACCCTATGAAATGACACTTTTTAGACAACGTCCAATTATACCTCCACTGAATGAGGGACCAGGAATATACTTGGCCCCCATGTTACCTAAGCTTTCAGAGGTCAGGTGTACATAAAAAAACAATGAATATTTGTTCAAGTGTTTGTGTGCTGATTTTTGACATTGTTTTCTGCAGTCAGCTGAGTTACTGATATACTCAGAACCATACTAGAAATACTTAAGAATGTCTGTAATGTCGGGGCAAATTAATTTAGGACGTAGGTGTCGAGCCCATTCTACGTGTCTAGAAGTAAGGTGCAGGGGGAGCAAAATTTAAGGACCCAAATGAGGAAATAATACATTTCTTTGTCTTTAAATTCGCAACAACACTCAATTTTTATTTTAAGTGTAAATGCACCCAATGATATATTTATAGAAAATAAGAAAATGTAACTCGGAACTCAAAATATAGGCTATATATATTGGAATATATATCTTCCAATCTCATTAATCACTTTTAGTGATTTTTTTTTTTTAAAGGAAACCACAAAACGGTTTCTAAGAAGAATTAAAAATTCTTAAAAATCGAACATCTTCAGGGTAAAACCCATAAAAGTGTGCTTTCCAAGATGAAGATAGCTGCCTTCCCAGCTCCTAAATCTGACTCTAAGAAGCTGAGAGAACTCTGGACGGAGAGAACCTTGGCGCCACTCGGTTCTCAGCAACAGCCCCCTAGCGGGCCGGCGGACGTGTAGACCGCGTGAGCGCGTTCATGCGGGCCGGCGTGTGCGCGCACGCAGCCCGCCCCTCCACACACGTGTGCGCGCACGCTCGCCGGACTACAGGCGTGACTGATGACGCCACTGCAGAAAGCGCCGATCACACCGTTCGGGAAGTATTCCGGACCACCGAACGCGCCAACTTCTGAGACATGTAGGGGCGCCCTGAAACCAAGCGTACCCAGACCTGCGCGGGCAAAATCCTCAGGAATGCGTCCGGGGCGAGCCTGAGACTTGGAGCCACGCCCGAAATGAGCCTCGTCATCTCAAGGTCACGGCCTGCACGGCCCTGCGATCTGTTTCCTCCTGGATCTTCTCCCTCCACCTCTGACTTCCTCGTACACAGGCGTCTGAAACACACCCCCCCTGAGTGTGTCCGGCCGTGCTGGGATACCCCGGGTGTAGAATCCCCCCCTCATTACGGAGTCTCTGCGTCATACAATTTTTGTTGTTGTTGCAGGAGATAAAAATGTAAAGAGCATGGATGTGGTGGGGAGATGCAAGCAATCCTACCCGTGTAATTCAGACAAACCTCAGCAAACTGGAGTGACAGGCTCTTCCAGGATAAGGAAAGGGAGGGCCACCGAGCAGCACACCTCCGAGTCGCCTGCTACGCTCTAGCAGGTGAAAAAGACGACGAACAGCCCTGGTGTCTCACGATAAAGTTTGGTGTGTTTCAAACATACACAGCCGCCCTGTATCGATTCCAGTATTTTGATCTTTTAATATTAAAAAATTCTCGATTGAGTCTCATTCTCTCAAAGTGTAATGGTTTGTAACTAAATATGCCTTACCATATGAACACTGGACACGAGTCTCTCAGTTTTTAAGTATTTACTTATTTTGAGAATGAAATAGACAGAGAGAGAGAGAGAGCGCGCGCGCACACAAGCAGGGGAGGGGCAGAGACAGGGAGAGAGAGAATCCAGAACAGGCGCCACACTGTCAGCGCAGAGCCGGATGCGGGGATGCGGGGCTCAAACTCACCAACCGTGAGATCATGACCTGAGCCGAAACTAAGAGTCGGAGGCTTATCCGACTGAGCCACCCACACACCCCAAATACTGGATACAATAATTACGAAAAGATTGTGTTCCAGGTGCCTGGATGGCTTAGTCGTTTAAGTGTCCGGCTCTTAGTTTCAGCTCAGGTCGCGACCTCAAGATCCCTGAGTTTGAGCCCCGCATCGGGCTCCACACTGACGGTGAGGAGCCTGCTTTGGATTCGCGCTCTCCCTCTCTCTGCCCCTCCCCTGCTTGCGTGCTCACTCTCTCTCACCCTCTCAAAATAAATAAATGTCAAAAAACTTATTTTAATGATCGTATCCAGTTCTTAAAAAGACGCTGGATGATAAGCACCGAAGTTAAAGTTTCACGTTGGCGCGACGCACGGACAAGTGACCAGCAAAGTGCGCACGCGCCCATCGGCAAACAGTCGCTGCACATCTAGAGTGCTCAGCAGGGCCGGGTGCCCTGGAGAAGGCGGCTGGCTGGCCCCGGGCAGCTCTGATTATTCGAGGGCTCGTGTACCATATCCTGCTTTCCTCTTTGCGTCGCTCAGAGCTTCGACACCGTGACCGTTTGATACCGGCAAGCTCTTCGCTCATTTTGTTAGACGCCAACGGCACAGCAGCTCCCAAAGTCATACTCAACCCCATTGGAAAAATCTACCCCTCGCCATTCTTTGCGACATGGAAGTGAGACCCACGTCGAGCAGGCTGCACAGCTCTGGGGGCCGACGTAAGATTTTACTAGGGCATTAAGTGTCCTGAGAGATACTGAGCCATTTCTGGGCTTTTAACCTAATATTGGAAGATGACCTGAATACTAATAAAAATCTGGAGGTATCCTGAGATTTTAACAGAGGCATCCAATCCCCTCCTCCACAAAAATGGAAACTGAGGCCCAGCGGGTTTAATCGACTCGGGAAAGAGCACGCGTTCAGGGACAAATTCTGAGTTAGAAAGCGGTTTTCCTGACACTCAAAAAGTACTCCGTCTTATTCGTCTAAGTTTTAAAATATCTGTAACAAATAATGCGAAGCGGAATGAAAAAAATACGTTCACACACATATATATCACGCATACTATATAACGTATGTATAATACATGCTTACATTTGGTTGTATCTTATTTTACCTCTCCTAAGTTACTCCGCCTTTCACAATTAAATTTTAAAACAAACTCTCAGAGTTAAACATTTAAGTATTGTATTACAGTACAGAAGAGCCTTGGAAACACAAGCTTAATTTTTGGTGCTGTTTCACATAGATTGCTGTTAACATGCCACAAGCTGTAGACACTTAAAAATACTGTTTAATTTTCTTTAATCCATTTCGTTTTATGGATCTAAAATGGCCATCAGACAATAATCCAGCAGTTTCCATAAGGAATAAATTGTTACTGCTTGACAAAAAACTCTTTTTATGCTAGAAGAGGGAAATATAAAAATGTCTTTTTCATATAATTATATTAAAAAATGCGTTGGTATGTTCTCTCATATTACAGCTGTTAGGACGTTGTTTTAAGCCGCTGACTTAAGAGCTTACCTCTTCTTTCTCATTTTTTCCTAATTAATTTCTGTTCGACCCAAGAATTCTTTCCTTTTATGGTTTCTGCTATCATAGCACTGCTTTCATAAAATGAGCAAGCCCATTTCTGAGCTCTACTCTTAAAAAAAAAAAAAAGAAGAAGAAAAAAGGTGGGCACGGAAGGTGAAAAAAAGTTTCTAAGGAGGGTTCTTTCCCACTTAGGTGTTTGCTCTTCATTTGAGAAAAGGAGGCAAATAATTATGATCCTCTAGAAAAATTTAAGTCTTCTGCTATTCAAGAGGGGCAGTGTTCATGAACAGAGAAACATAACCATTTTTAAGGGGTTTTTTTAATGTTTATTTATTTTTGAGAGAGAGAGAGAGAGAGAGAAACAGAGTGAGAGCGGGTGAAGGGCAGAGAGAGAGGGAGACACAGAATCCGAAGTAGGCTCCAAGCTCTGAGCTGTCAGCGCAGAGCCCGACGTGGGGCTTGAACTCATGGAGTGTTATGGAGTGCGAGATCATGACCCTGAGCCCAGGTCGGATGCTTAACCCACTGAGCCACCCAGGTGCCCCAAAACATAACCATTTTTAGATATTAACAGCTTCACAGACTTGGTCCTGTAGGGGAAGCATCTGCTACTAATAAATTTACTATATGAGTTATGATAATAGCCTTGCTTTTGTTTGTAACTATTCACAAAAGTGTTCCAAAAAAAAACCTAGAATGAATTTAGAATGTTGTTTCCTTCAAAAGATTTCTGTTCTTGTATTTTCTCACATTTATTTTCGATTTTCAATTATACTTTAAATATCCAGAATTAACGAGGTTCCCTTATGTACTCTGCAAACTTTACAGAACATTAGTTTTACTCTCTTTTTTCTTTTTATGCTTTGAATAACTGCTTTTCTTTTTAAAGAATAAGGAAGGAAAGTCTGTTTAATTAAATAATATAGTCAAACAACTGCTCTTTTTACATTGCAATTGCTTCACTGTTTTAAAAAAAGGCAAGGCATAAAACTCCACTAATTAATTTTATTAAAGATCTGAAGAAGTAGTGTTCTCTCTGCCAATACCTCCTACCTCCGCCCTCACACCAACTGCCTGGATATTAGAAAATCTGGAGACACGAATTATTCAACAGGGTAGGATTCTGTATAAATATATGTAATATTTACAAGATACACTAGTATATTTCCTACCCAAGCTATCGGAGCGCCTATAAACAGAATTTTTTAAAAAACATCATCTCGCTGGCATGAATTGGCACTCAATTAAGATGGATGCAGTGATCAGTATTGATCAAGAAGTCAATAAATTGGCTGCTTGGAGATCCATTTACTCTGTGCATATAAATGTGGTGTAGCTTGATTTGCATCAGCACTATGTAATAAAAGGAACAAGTTCCAGGGAAGTAATTTGTTATTAAACATGAGCAAATCTTCTTCTAGTATGAAAAATATTCACCTGTTTTCCTTCAGCATAAATCCAATGATACTGGTCAATAAATATTAGAAGTTATTGTTTGAAATAGGGAAATTTTGTAGAAGGAATAATCTAAATCATGTACATAGTTTAAAGAGATATTATATCAATTTTACCAAAATCCTCTCTCTTGCACACTCAAGCCTACCAACTTTCTCTACCTGTTCACAGATACAGACGAAAAGTTAATGGTGCATCTCCTACAGCCCGCGCACGCACGCATGCGTGCGCGCACACACGAGAAACTGATCATCATAATAGTCGAGGTCAAAAATAGGGTTTAACAAAGAAAGTTTTTCTTTTCTTTGAATTAATTGCATCATTTTCCCATCTAAGCTTTCATATAGAAAGGAAGCTTAACTCTGCGCTTACAATTATAGTTCAGGCCAGACTCCATTACTTTAATTATCTTAACAATGAACAGAAAAAATCCAATGTACGCTAAATGTAGCTCTCCTAATGGAAAAGCAGAGTTTAAAGGCGGTTTCGCTTTAAAAATAAGCTGGACATACCACAGTCAGGTTTTGTATTTTCTAGATACAACTGGAATTTCATTTTGAATTACTCGAGCGCACTGCAAAGTGTATGCACTGTAGCTACAGGTCAAGTTTCACTCAGTGAATCGATTCAATATGAGAAGCAGAAATTTCCACAGAGGGAAGGAAATTGCCTTAAAGTCAGTCGGCATCATTTTGTGTCAGCTTCTTGCTCTGAGTGGTGGGACCCAGTGCACACAGTGCTCTCTACTGTTCCTGCTATTTTGAAGAGCACGGGCTGAAGGGCTGTTACAAAGAGTCACGATGGAATTGTAACTGACGAGCCCACTGTCTGGTGAGACTAGCAGAAAAGACTAACGAGCTTGCCATGGCTAAAAGCCTTTGTTGTCTGGGTAAGAATGAAGGTTGTTTTTTTATTTTGCGTTTTGATTTCTTCACTGAAACGCTGACCTCGAATTCAGAAAAGCCAGAGATTCAGGGTGACTCACACTGCCTTTGATCAGGTTCCCAATATAGTTTAAATACCAGATCATTGTGAAAAAAGATGTAAAACAGTTTCTGCTCCGTGAGAAGTAGGTGAAAAGGACTCTCTGTTTATGCGATGGGTGCGATCAAGTTAAAACTTTGCTCCACTTCAGATCAGA
The DNA here is from genome assembly GCA_004024585.1 of Paradoxurus hermaphroditus. NCBI lineage: Eukaryota > Metazoa > Chordata > Mammalia > Carnivora > Viverridae > Paradoxurus > Paradoxurus hermaphroditus. The sequence goes on along the minus strand of PITB01015417.1, from coordinate 25,270 downwards.
AGCCAAAGATGGCAGGAAAGTTAATGGAAGTGAGAAAATAGGTTATGTTGCTTCGATGACCAGACAGATCTGAAAAAGAGTAAATTAAATGATGCTAACACTGATGGAAGATACCCCAAGCCATATTTGCGCTCCTTCTTTTGACAGCTTCTGCCCTTCCAAAAATCTGAATGGAACAGATGGTTTCTACATGGCTATAAAACACACTTAATTTTCAATCAAGAAAGGAGACTAATATTTCCATTCACCAAGACCATACCCTTTTTTCTCGGTGTGGATTAGCCAGGAAGCTCAATCTATACTTCCTCCAAATTTAAGACAAGACTACTGAGTAAGGTAAAGACCAATAATGCAAATAGCCTGGCTCTGTTTATTTTGAAAAGGTTTGTTTAAATCCCAAAACACACTTTAATTTTTCAGACACTAAAAATCTCCATTAAAGCCTTAAGAAAGCTCCTCCTTTTCTAAAATATATTCAACCATCCATCCATCCCTTGATTGTTGTCATGCTATTTTCAACATCGTCAGATATATTTTTTAATACATACATCTTTGATACAACGGTCATTCTGAGAGATTTCTGGTGCTTTTGCGTGCCTTTATCTTGCTTCTATATCCAACTGTAAACTCTATAAGGAAAGAAACATCCCATGTAACTCCCCAGAGGCCCAGTACAGTGATTTGCATACTCAGTAAAAGGATTTGATTAACTTCTATCCCAGAAATTTCAGTCTCAGGATCCTGGCGCTCTACTGGGAATGCGCTCGTAATAACCTTCTGGTACGGCCCCGTTTAAAAATCTTTGTTGTACGAAAATATTCTGCTTGTCTAACCTAAAGCGTTCTTGTCATTTCAGACCATTTCTTCTGATATTGAACTTTTTTGAAGTTGAGGGCTCAAACTGCTGGTCAGCATTTTACAAAATTTATAAAGCATTTATTTTGGAATAATAAAATAGAACTACCACTCTGTATCAAGATGAAAACTTATAACTATTGGTTTTTTTAGATAGAAAAATAGCAAACTATGTTTTTAGTCTTAATATAGAATATATTTTCAACTTTCCTCAACTCTCCACCAAAGACCAAGTACACAAGACTGCTGGAATGAAAAACTAGAAACGGATATTTAAAATAAATGCATATTATAGTAAGAGATTATGATCTATATAAGGTTTGCTGCTTTTTCAGGAGGAAAAAAATTTAAAAAAAACCTTCTACAATCTTGGCAAGCTTGTACTCAGGACAGTTCTGTAAATACACACCTGGTTCAGGACACGGTACAAACGAAAATGCTGATAAAAAATGGATATGTGTTATCTGGTCTCTCAGTATGTTAAACTTCAGCCGAAATAACTAGAAAAGAAGGAAAGGAAATTATCCTTCCCCGATCCATTTCTTATCATTCGTGGAGACTTCCCCTGAGTTCCTGGGAGCAGAAATGATTTCTACCAAAGTGGTCCTTCCTTCTCGAATGGCATATCAATGAATTATAATCAAGGTCCTTTCCTCAAGCAAGAACTACAGACAAGGACCTCTGGCTCCATCCTTTTGGGGCACAAAAGCTCTGAGCCCTTTCAATAACAAACGGGTTAATAGCAACGCGACGTCGCCTTGGTGGCTTCTGTGGTGGTTTCTGATTATTTCTCAGGAAATTCTGGGCTCGTCTAAAATGCAGTTATCATCTGTGAAACCCTATTTCGCCCTGATTTCCTGCAACCCCATACTCTTTCAGATGTTCATAGAAGTTAACTGGACGAGTTCCATCTAGTATTTTCATCGAATTGATGATGCACAGTCGTCCCTATTCGAATAGTCAGTCCTATAAATATAATTTTATTCATCTTGTCTTTTTTTTGTATAGATCACAAAAATGAACCAACCAAACATTTCTTTCAAATGCCACAGCTTTTTGGCATTTCCTATAGTGATTCTTTATTTTTCTTTCTTTCTTTCTTTCTTTTTTTTTTTTTTTTTTAGTCTCCTGAAGAGAAAACATTTTGGAGAAAACAGTAAGTCCCAGATCATGAGGTAAATTGCTTCCAATCGGGTTTAAGTGAAACATGCGGTGTTTAGAAATGTGATCACACCCCTGACTTCTTTTTTGACTTGAAGCTAGTCATTTAACCCCCCAGAAACGTTAACAACGATACGTATACAGGTGAAAAATATCGAAAGAAACTGTTCAGGCTGATTGTAATTAGTAAAATTATAGATGATAGAAGCTGTCTCTGCAATGGAGCCTACTTTGCTTGGGACTAAGCAAGAGCGCCGTCACAAAGTTCGGATGCTGTTAACTAAGTGTGCCACCCTCTGGGGAGAGACCTCCGATGCGTGCCACCAAACTGCAGGGTTGTTCACTAAGACATTATGAAATCTACTATGGAGTGTACAAGTCACCACATAATGTAGTTTTAAGTTACTCTGTTCTGGATCACACTTATTTGATTACGTTTTGAGGTCAATCTTTCGTTTTCCCTCATTAAAATAATTCAATTCAAAAGAAACACGTATGCAAGGGTGAAAAGGGGTTGGTCTTAGGTCTTCCCTAGCCAATCGTAATAGATTAGTGATATGTTGGGTGTACATTCTAGTGCCTGTGTGTTTGCAACATTTGGTTACTTTGGAAAAGTCAAATTTAAAAATGACTAACCATGTGCCTCGCACGTTTAATTACACATACAATCTTACTGCGTCCTTCCAACAGTCCCAGCAGGCAGGCGTTTTGCAGAGGTGGGGCTGAGGCTCAAAGGTGTTACCTTCCTAAGAACACACCACAGGTAAATAATGCAACTGGGCTTAGAAGCCAGGGAGTCCAAGTTCAGAATCATGCTCTGGAATCTCCCTGCGTTCGAAGGTGAGGCCATACCGTTTGCCATTTAGAAGAACCAAATCACCGAAGATGTATATAATCCGAGAAATACTCCTGCCAGTCTAGGAGTGCTCTGTCCCTGTACCAAGGACCCCCCACAACCAAATTTTCTTTTACGGGGGCGCCTGGGGGGCTCAGTCGGTTGAGCGTCCGACTGTGGCTCAGGTCATGATCTCCATCATGGGTTTGGGCCCCGCGTCGGGCTCCGTGCTGACAGCTCAGAGCCTGGAGCCTGCTTCAGATTCTATGTCTCCCTCTCTCTCTGCCCTTTCCCTGCTCATGCTCTGTCTGTCTCTCTCTCTCACTCAAAATAAATAAATGCCAAAAAAAAAATATTTTTTTCAAAAAAAAAATTTTCTTTTAGGGCAATCTTCTATTCGGTGACGGCCCATTTTCCCCTGTGGTACCCTTCTTCTCCTTGCTGGAACTTCTACACGGACATCAAGAAATCCGTGCCTTCATGTTTTCTGTTCTTTATGGCCCTGAACTTATTCTCTCCTTCACACAGGACAAAATTCGATATTTAAAAGCCTAAAGCTTAGAAATAAGTGACCAGAAGATATTAGATATAAGTGACCAGGAGATATTAACATTTTAATCAGGAGTAGTTCATTCGCACAAAATAGGAATGAAATTCTTTGGAGATAATTTAGGCATGCCAGAATAACAGAAGCGATTCTTCAAGGAAGGAGTTGCCCTTCGAATGATATCATATCCAAAGGAACCTGCCCTTTGTTAGAACCAAGTCTAACACTTTGGTATCCTTTTTCATCACTGAACTAGGAGGGTACAAATACCCGGGTGTACAGGGTAGTAGTTTCCATCAGCGTTAACTGCTCAAAAGGAGAAACTGAATTTTAGAAATGTGTGGGTCTCCTTCAACCAGTCGGACAACTGTTTACATCTGAGCACACAGACAGGAGGCCACAGATTTACATTCCAAAGCCAAAGGACATACTATGTAGTTAAAGCCATAAAAAAAAATTTTTTTAAACCAAATTAAAACCAACAAGCGAGCAAACAAAAACATCATCCCAAATCATCATGGGGCGTTTAAAAGGGATTTATTTTTAATGACGTATTATCGGTGACTGATTATGCATTATGCTGTATTTTTACACTTGTCAAATGCGATATGAAAATTAAGCAATGCTAAACAAAAATAATCTGACCCAATCTGACATACATAGCGTACACAGTTGCTTTAAATGTATGAAGCTGATCTCAATGAAAGAATCCATTTAACTGACCGACTGGCTCTGCTGAAAATCAGTTTGTTTGTTTTTTTTAAGAAAATACCCACCACGGGGTCAGACTATTGGAACTTAATATTCTGTTACGGAATGTCCTTCCGGAATATGCCATTCTGAGACTTTCCTTTTTTTTTTAACGGGTTTGATTAACTTGATCAAAAGGTGGCCAAATACTGACCATATTAGAGGTTTGGTTTTGATCTCCTCACCAAGACTGGTTTTGTTGCGAAGCCGAGCTCGGTGGCTCCCGCAGAGAAAAAAGACGAAAACAATTAAAGGCTCCCACGGGAAGATTTGGGGCACATTCTCATTCATATCCAGCCCCAGCCAAATGCCTTTTAAGGGTGTTAGTTTAGGGCGTCCTAGCAGGGGTTTGGTTTCGTGCGATTTCTTATTGTTAGGTTCAAGGTTCAAGGGGACTCGTAAAGGGAGAAATGAAATAGTTCTGATTCGTTTCTGTATGCAGGAGACTTGATTGTGAGTCCTGAGCAGGTTGTTTCATTCTCTCAAACTCCTAACTGCCTCGTGGCTTTCTTTGGTCACCGGCTTTTGAATTGTTTCAATGTCACAAAGCTGGCTCATTCAGCTACCCGAGCAGATACAAAAAAAAAAAAAAAAAAAAAAAAAGAGGTGATCTCTACTAAAGTTTTTAAAAACTTCACCAAGAAGTTTTCGGAAGCCAAAGGCTAGTCAATAAGTAAAACAAGAGAATAAATTATAACATAACACAAGTGACGCGTTGCATTGCGTGAAGAACAAGGAGATCTCATTAAAAGCAAAGAGGGCTAAGTTGTTACTTAAATGTAGTTCCTAATAAAAGGACTTCCGGAAGAAAATGAAGGTTACCAAGAAGCACAGTAACAAATACCTTGCACATCACCTGTCTACTGGATATGGAAACACAAGGCCCAGGCATTTATTCACTTTCATTCGCACACAATGACTTTAGGAAACTTACTCAGTTGAAGTAAGTATTAGAAAACGCTCTCTCGACCATGTGGCGTCTAGAGACGCTGCGAAGGAAGCCGAGAAGACTTAATCACTGCATAAACGTACGCGAGAAGATGTCAAAGTAGGATTTCAAAAAGATAACTGGAGCGTAGCAGGAGATAAACATCACATTAACTCGAGGCTTGAGGAAAAACACAGAGGCACGCAAAGCCGACGCGTGGGTGAGGTTACCCTTCTCCGTAAACACGGAACTAAACCTCCACATTCTCAAGTTCAAGTCGGTGGGGAGAAGCCAAAGAAAAACGAGCCTTTAAATGCTACAGATGAAAACAAACTTTTCAAAGCCGTGTCTTCCTAATGCCAAGTTCACCTTATTTTAGGAAGAAAATCCTTCGGTATTTTTTTTTTGACACCCCCCCCCCACCCCGAAAGCAGGTTTCATTCAAATTTCTACTGTGCGTGTGAGTGCAACTATTAGGGACCTCAGGCCTACAAATACTTAAGTAAATACTTAAAAACAAGCTGTAATTTAGTGAAGTGGATTCCTGCCCACAATACAAAGCTGATACTAAGTAACCTTCTGGGGGAAGAACACAACAGCGGACTTGACTGCGAGGTCTGAAATAAGGACAAAGGGCGGGCGAGGGTTTCTGGACTAAGCCACTCACATACTCCACGCTCACGTAAAAGCCTAAAATTAAAGCAGCCCCGTGTCCCATGATATTCAGTTCGACTTATTGTGATGTTTTAAAAAGAAACAACCTTTAGAAGGCAGAGATTACATGTAAACACTGCATACACCACACATACGCAAACACACACAAAGATGCTTTTTGAACTTCAAAGTCGAATCAGAGGATTAAGTAAGTGTATTCTCTGAGAAAGAAGTGCCGATTTCAGAGCAGAGAGGACCTTGAGGTTTGTGATACACGTGGTGGTTCTATCGTCTAAATTATCCTATTTTATAGTAATGAAGTATGTAATGATAAGACACTCGTTTTTAAAAACTGCTGTTCTGTTATATATTATTGACAGTATTTATTCTGCAGTTAGGATACAGCGTTTGAATGAAGAAATGGCTCTGCATTACCTTTTTTTTCCCCCCCCTTCCAGCTGGGGGACACAGGGGTATTTTAAAATTAATTCAGTGAAAACACAAGACCGCGCACTGCTGACGCACTCCGGTTTGGGCTCCTCTGGGCCATACATTCCGAGTGCATTTAAAGGCACGGGCATTATGTAAATAGGCCCTGCTAGAGAAAAGGCGGCTCTCATGAGTTAATCCAAACCCTGGAGTGCTTTCAGAGCAGGCTGGAGCCAATCCCAGACACCTGGCTTTTGAAAGACCACCGGGAGAATAAGTCAGAGGGGTCCTGCAAAGCAGTGCGACATGAAATCTAACTTAAATACGAGACTTAGATGCGTCTTTGCTCAACAGTTTTAGAGGGTTGGTTTAGTTGATTTCAAACAAATGCAACACAAAAATTCTCACCTTGAAGACGCTGAATGGTTCTTCCATCAGCGGATACGGAAGAGTTACAATCATACGAAGGACCCGGCTGGGAACAAATGATTTCGCTTGCTGCTATAAAATACATGCCTTGGTACATGGCCTTTATTCCGGCTCTGACTTGTGCTCTGAACTATCTGGAATTAAAAATTTACAGGCGTGTCTGGATGAAGTATTACAAGCGCATCACCTGTTTAAAAAGCTGATATATAGAAATTAACTAGAAAAAAAAAATTAGAAAGCCTAATTGGTCCCAGGATAAAATACACAGCCATAATTGTTTGGAAAAAGTTGAAAGCTTCACAAATACCATAGGAAAATGATTATGAAATCTTTTTTTTTTTTTTTTTTCTGAGAAACAGTTAAGGAATGAGTTCAACTTATTAGTGTTTTTAAACCACTTAAGTAACGGACCCCATGGCCAACCAAATTACCATTATTAAATTTAGAAGGGAAACGCGCATGTTAGGAGGCATGACAGGCCTACCAACAGGGCATTCCTGAACACGGGAGACACGGATTTTATGCAGCGGTAGTACGCCTAGTTGTAGGTTCGTATTTCTTTAATTCTATTCAACGTCTCCTTGGAAGACAGCTACCGTCACATTGTTCGAATCACTACAAAAGCCACGGAGAAGATCAACGCTCCTGGGAAAGGCGTCATCTTCCAACCGCCTCTCTGCAGCTGGTCGTGAAATTTGTAAGGAAACTAGTCTCCCGGCCTCCGTAATTTTGGGGGAGGCAGCAGAAATCGATGCCACGTATGTAAAAGGATAAAAGTGGGCAATTCAGTCATCTGGACGCTCTCGGACTCCACAAATCTCGGAGACATTTGGGGTTATGAAAGGCACCGAGGTTTAAGTTACGGATGCGTGAGTCCATCATCTCTTTATTGACTAGCTGGTATCTTTTAACGATGGTGCTCTGCTTTTGCAGGATGACACGTAATTACAAAATGCCATTCCTGGCCATGGAATAATAATAATCTTAGAACTGATCATCTCTTAGGAAGATACATACATTCTGCCTACATAAGACACTTAAAAAGTGGGTTTTTTTTAATTTTTTTATAAATTTTTAAAAATTTTTTTAATGTTTGTTTATTTTTGAGAGACACAGAGACAGAGCGTGAGCAGGGGAAGGGCAGAGAGAAAGGGAGATACAGAATGTGAAGCAGGCTCCAGGCTCTGAGCCGTCAGCACAGAGTCCGACGGGGGGCTCGAACTCACAGACCGCGAGATCATGACCTGAGCCGAAGTCGGCCGCCCAACCGACTGAGCCACCCAGGCGCCCCTTAAAAAGTGTTTTAATAGGCACTAACTCCCATCAAAGCAAAATCCTTCTATCAACATGTATAAAATATCGCACAAAAGCCTACACCGTTTGCCCACAGATTAAATCCTTTGACTTCTCTGGAATAACTAAAGGGTTGGCTCATCGGAAATTTAAAACTTTCCATAAGCAACATCGATTCAAGTAGTTTTGAGAGTAGAACAAGAGAAACGTATATGCCAAGTATTCCAGAAATTTAAATAAAAGAAAAAAAAAACCCTTTTTGCATTTCAATTATGATTTGAAATCAGCTCTCTTGAGAATGTTCAGGGCGCTTTCCCTGCAGAAGTTTTCCCCCAACACAATGACTCGGGAGTTCCAGGTTGGCCAAAGCCACGGCGGCTGTAAACAGGGCCTGGAGCCGCGAGTCTCTGGGCGCTTCCAAGCGCAAACTTGAGTGGGAACTCCGGACTCTTCTCGGCAGAAGAGCCTGTTAGATCTGCTTTCGCACTGAGAAGGGGACCGTGTTCAGGACCCCTTCGTCTGGGTCAGTTCTGGATCATTCCAAATGCACACTGAGAACCGTCAAACTCGGGGTGCCTGGGGGGCTCGGTCGGCTGAGCATCCAACTCCGGATTTCAGCTCAGTTCATGAGCTCACAGTCCTGACACAGAGCCTCTCCTTGCCCAGAGAGGAGCCTGCTTTGGATTCTCTCTCTCTCTCCCTCCACCCCTCCCTACCCACCCTCCCTTTCTCTCTCAAAACAAACAAACAAACAAAAAACCCCAAGAACTTATCATTGAGTCTCAAGGTCTTAATCTGATGATGGTAGGCTAATACCTCACACGAGGCAGAGGCAAAAGGAAACACTGAGCCTTTATTAAGCACCACCTGAACACTGGCCAGGGTGGGTGAGCACAGGAGAACATGTCTGCTCCCGGCTTGACCCCGGGGGGCTCTCATGAGCCTCATCTCCCTCCTAGGTCACCTTTTCTGGAAAGTACCTTTAAAGCAATCATCTCCCAAATCCAAACATCTCTCCGGCCCATCTCGAAAGGCTTGAAGCAAACGGCGTATCACATTTGAAAAACGCCGACGTGAAAAAGAGTTCTGCCGATTATTAAAACATTCTTTAAATGCCAGGGATCATTTTAAACAAATAATTACAACGGCTTACTTTCAAACTTGTGATTCGAAAGAAAAAATTTCCTGTCCAACCAAAGAATAATCTGCGTATGGGCCGGGCGTGACGGTAGTCTCTTTACGTGTATAAAGTCTCTCAGTCTCTCTACGAACCTATGAGGCTGGCACTAGTGTCTCCACTTGGGGTCCGGGACACTGAACCATAAGAGCAGGCAGTCACACAGGCGGTAAGTGGCTGACGGGTAATCACACCTCGGGAGTTCTCTTTCGGGGCGTAATCTTCACAACGACGCTACGCTGCCCCTGAAATGTGTCATTTACGTGATCCTCCCTTCCCTTACCACTTATGACACGGCCCCTGGAAACCAGGCCCCGGGCTGGGCAGCATGCCTTTTGTGCAGGGTGTTGCTGGTCTCACGGCACGGTACTTCTCCTGTACCTCTCCTAAGACCCGACCGTCAACTACCGCATCTAATTGCTCAGCCACATGGTTAGGGTTGACAAAACCAACCATCCGCTGTGCGACGCGAAACGGTTGACACGATCACCCAGCCATTCACGAACTGCCGGAGAGGGGGACGATTCGGTTGTGGAGACAAAGCCACATTCTCAGAGCCACCGAGGCGCCCTCCCTGAGGTCGGCGCGCGGCCGTGTGCACCTGCGTGCACGCCACACGCGGAGGCATGCCGGCTTTATCTGGAAGATGACGAACTCCCTTTCAAATCTCGGGGCTCCACAGACGCACCACGCTGGCTCTCCCCACACTGCCCTCAGGAAGACGGGCGTGGCCAAGCCTTCCAGAAGCAATGGCTACCGATGGACTTATCATGCTAGCACCTTGGGGCCTTACACCAGGAGGGAAACGGACAGTAAGACAGACGAAGGCTCTCCCGGGCTGTTGGCATCTCTTTGGTGGAGGAGAAAGGAGGAGGGTCTCTTCTCAAGTTATTTTCAGATGTTTTAAATAGGCCATACTCCTCTGGGCCTCCATTCTGGGGGTGCTTCTGGGCAAGCACTCGGAGGGATTTCGTCTTGGCTTTAGAATTACGCCGCGGAGTGCGAAAAGAGCAGTGTTAAAAAAATTTTAAAAAAAGCAGAATGTGAAATATTTCTGTATCTTCACTAGCATATAGACTTTTTGTGATTTGCAAATACATGTGTATATGGACATATGTATACGCATATGTGTCTGTTTACAGACACATACATAGATTTAAATTAGGCAGACCAGAGACCCGAAGTCATAAAAGTAAAAAGGCAGCAGGCCTAAAACGTGAGCCTCGGTAACTCAATACGGTACCAGGGCTTGGCCGAAAATACCACAGTAGGTTGTGGGGCGTCACTTACAAAACTAATTTCTCCCCTGGTGAAAAGGCAAAATATATATGATGGTGTTATTTGCCTTACGATGCAATTTCTGAGACACTGTCACGTGCCAGGCGCTTCCCGGACACATGTAACCCTCCCGCCCTGCAAATCCAGAGAACAGAACACAAGCTCCTTCAACTGTGTGCTGTCCTTAAAAGTTTTGTTTTTTTTTTTTTCTACTTACGGATCCTGGGTAACAAATTAAATATCCAGTTGAAATAATGAAAATGTCAATACTTGTAATAAAACTTTTCTACCAAAAGAAATTAAAAACCGAAAACGGATAGAATGAAAATGTTTTTCTTTTTTTTTTTCCCCCTCCCTTTAGACATTCTTTCAATTAGAAAGGAGACCAAACTTAAATTATAGCTACCAATTAATTTTTCTGCTCTGGAAAGTGAAATCAGCATCTTCCATTAAATTGGATATTAAAGCTCATTGGTTATACAAGGAACCTCCAGATTAATGAACGAGAGTTCTTCAGTTTCAATTATTTTTTCTGCTTCCTAATTTCAGTTTCACGAGCCCCCCTCTCCCTGGTGGGGCTCAATCTGACTCCTATTGGCCCAACGTAGTTAACTGACACTTTCCGCTACTGGGGGTCACTCAGGTAATCTGAATTTGAAGAGTACGACCTCTGTTAAAATATGTGCGTGTGTGTGCGTGTGTGTGTGTGTGTGTGAATTAGTAGCTGAAGAGGCTTTCTCAGATGAAACCAGAAGATGGAGAAGAAAAAAATAATACAAAAAGAATGCCAGCCAGGGACTGAAAGTAGACGGTTACCCAGAGTTTTTGCTTTGCAGCCATATATACTCACACCCGTGTTTCCAGAATCCCCCCAAAATTAGGGAAAATAAGAAATTAGTTCTAAGTTCATAGTGCATGTAAATGAAATTTTTAATGATGATATGTAAGTTTGCTTTTCCTTTTTAAGAACCTATGAATTTAGGAAACGAGTTTTATTCTTGCAGACACTACCCTCGGCATCAAAGTTTAGTTAACGGATAAAGAGACAACATAATTTGGTCACCAATATAAACTGGATACATTACACCATAGTCGTTGAGTAAAGTACTCTTTATTTCTGATTTGAATCTGTTTCAAATATATCAACTTGCCGGAAGTGTCCTTTTCAAATGACACTTCATGATTTACAAAAAGGTAACTATAACACGGTAAGAAAACTAGTGATGTTTTTTTTTTTTTTTCTATTTGGTACCACCAAAAAAGCCATCCAAAAGCCAGAACTTTTAAGATATAATGTTAAAGATCTCGATCAGTACTCTAGACACGGCCAAGGAGAACTAAATATTTGTCCACATCACATTTTTAAGCCTCTTGTAAATACTCCACCTGTGAAGCTGTCACCGTCCTTTCCCTGTGGCTTTGTGGATCAAGCTCTACGTAGGATGCCGCCATGTTTCCTGAACTCCATGTCTCATTCCCCACCCCACCCCCCGAGTCCTTGCGTCCGCAGGCAGAAGATACACTTTCGCCCTAACCAAGTATGAAGGCTCTCCTCCAAACATCTCGCTTCAGAGGCTTTCAAGATTATCTATCGCCCTTCCTGTTTTGAAATTTTCTGGTCATGCAGACCAACGTCTGTGTGTGTGGCCGTGACGCTTTTCCAAACTCTGCAGACATGGCTTCCATTCCCAAGACTGGCTTGTCACCTTTTAAGGGCTCCCGCATTGAAGGCTGGCCTCAATTTTAGCCCTCAGGCCGTCGCTTTTATCTCTTTCCAGAGATATTTTCCCCCTCGGAGTTTAACTAGGACGTACTTCTAAATGCATTTCACCCAAACCTCTGATGTAGCATCTCCAAACTCTTGTCATGAATATCCTAGGTTTTTACTCTGACGTCCACTATTACCTGCGCGAGGGCAGGCGGGTCTTGACACTCGAGTTCAGAGCCGAAAGAGTCCAAGAGCCATTTCTTAGGTGCTGAATCTTTATGTGCACGGGACATACGAATATTTTAAACACTTCTCGTCGTGGTCTACCCTTATTTCATAGAACCATGAAAGTCAGAGGCTCAGATTAGGACTAGAAATAACTTCTTCCCCCTCCCCCCACCCTCTCCTTTCCATTTTTTAGAACATTTACTTTCAGGACCTAGGAGGAAATCTCAGAATCTTCTCTGGATTCTTTTCAATGCCTATTCATGTGATCACAAAGTCTAATCAATTGTTCTTATTTTTTCATGTTGGTATGCAGGAGAGAATTTTTTTTTTTTTAGGTTTATTTGTTTATTTTGAGAAAGAGAGATAGAGTGGGCAGGGGAGGGGCAGCGAAAGGGGGAGAGAGAGAATCTACGCTGTCAGCGTGGAGCCTGCCATGGGGCTCGAACTCCCGGACCATAAGATTGTGACCTGAGACTGAAACCAACAGTCGGACGCCCAACTGATGGAGCCACCCAGGCCCCCCTACAGGACAGAATTATTAAATTTACTCTCCGTCAGGCGAATCCTCTTCATGACATAGCAGTAAGCCCCCTCCAGGTTCCAGCATACAGTTCAGCTCAAATGTTTATCGAAACACGTTTATTTATTACGTGGGTCTGGACTCTGCTTCCCTATTTTAATACAAGGTCTTCACCACCTTGTACACTTCTATTTCTCCTCGTTCCTAACATGGGTCTTTGCACGTCGTAGTCCTTCGTCACTTAACGAACTCAGGAATAATTTTAAATTTACCTAGTAACTTTATGATTTTCGTGCTCTCAGTTTTGGGGGGGTCCCTTGAATGCCGGGACCCAAAGTAATCAATGAAAGTGTCTGGGGCACGGGGTTAGAACCCAACATAAATGAGTAAACTGATTATTGGTTTATGAAACAACGTCTCGGGCATTTGATTCCACAGCCAGGAAATCGAGGCAGTCAAATTTCTCGAAGTCTGATTACCAAACTAAAAATGGGTGGTAACCCTATTCAGAAATAGCCTGAAGCAACAATCCGACCTCATATTTTATTCATCTCTCTCATTTGACACCTAATTATATATTATTTTGTATGGCAAACTTTAACAGGCATGTCTTACCACTTGGAAGACTGTTCCCTGATTGAGTTTCTCTCCTAGCCTTCTTTCCTCCCCCGGTTCTGTGCTGTGTAACTACCAGGTATGGGGTAGATACTTCTCGAATAAATACTCAGCATTCATGCCAAATTGACACACGTTAACAGTAATTCAACATAAATACACAGAAATTTATACTTTTTTAAAAAACTGAAATGACGTTCTATGTAACATGTGTATATCATCAGAGACATTCACAAAGGTCTAAATAAATATTTATAATGCTATACTATAAAAGCCAATTTAGATGTCTCAGTTAATATTTTTAATTATGTCAGTTCATGAATATTTTATTTCAAATCACTTCTTTCTCCTTGCCAAATGGAAATGATCCTAAGACCTCGTTTGAAGTCAGAAGAGACCCTTTGCTAATAAAGTAGAATGACAAAGAAAAAAATTATCAAAGAAACAGAAATTTCTAATGTTTTCTACATATTTGTAGTAAACCTAACTTCTGCTCGTAAAAATCAGCAAGCTCCAAAAATTCATGTTCAACTATTTAATAGCCACATGATGCCAACTCATATTAAATCTTTCATATTTTTATTTGAATGTTTTCAAGTGAAACAGACAACGACGAGGAACATGATCTTGGACATGAAAAACACCGCCGGTACTGACTTGTGTTGTGGATCACGAGGGATGTCTGCGTGGTACATTTCAAGTTAAAAGTAATAATAACTTTGCAGAAAATGTAAAAAGATGTAAATATAATTTGAAAATTGAAATAAGTGGCACTTGGATCGTACAAGGAAAAAAGAACGAGGGTTCTCACGAGAGACAAGGATTGAAAAGAAGTAGAAAAATGCCCCAAAGAAACATGAGCAGCCCCCAATTTAGGCTAGGACTCTGACAGACTACTTAAATACAACAGTATCTCTGTAACACAGAGGCAGATTACATCTAAAAATTTATTGTTTACTAATTTAAACAGTTTGTGTGGGTTTACTTATATAGCGTATTTTTGTGTAATTGTATCGGCTGAAAACCACTTTGCATCCTGTAGAAAGTATGCGATCCTTATATGCAAAATTTTCTGGACACCCGTCAGAACTCAGGGAATTAAAGGTAGTTTCAAGTTTTTAAATAAAACTTCCTTGATTTATAACGGGTTTGTTAGGCCTGATGATCGTTGTACTATAGGTTTGGTATGAGTAACATCGAATTTTATGCAAATTACAGACGGTCCATTTAAATAGAAACATCCAAAGTCCCACCAGATTGCCTTAAGTTTAATAAGAAAAAGAACCCACTTCCAAATGTTTTATGTACTAGCTCGACATGTCATATGTACATCATCACTGAAATTTTACTTTGCCACTTAACATTTTCCATAATTTGTCTAATGAAATTAACTAATGTGATTTTATTATTGCGATTTCTCTTATAAATCTTACAGATGTTTTTTTTTTTAACTTGGAAAAAGATCAAAATACTTGCAGATTTCAGATTGCTATTAGACGTAATAATTATACACTAAACTAATTACCCCTAAACCAAAACTCAACTTACAACTAATTAAATTTCGTTACATCAACACAGAGCAGAGACTTCCAATTTAACACAGGGTTCAGCTATCAAACGAGAGCCTATCAATCACCGCGCCTCTATATTTCAAGTGAACTGTCCAGGTCGGATTTTGAACTCGGCAGGTTGGGAGACTATTTTGTCAGTTACCCGAATCTGCTCATTTACCGTCTTCTAAGGAAAACGAAAGGTGCTACCTGCAAAGGGAACACCCTGGGTTATGCCAAATAACTCACCTAACAGGATACGGTATGCAAAGATTATTATGTTCTGGAAAAAATGTGGTATCATTTATTCTGAGATGACTGACACACAACACTGCCGAGTGTCGGCTTCTCATGTGTAAAATAGAAATAAAAGCATGTATGTTATCTTCGAGGAGTCGCAAGGAGCGCGAAGCGTGGAATCTTTAGTTGAGATGGAAGTACCCATTTGTTGGCTGTAAGAGGGCCGACGTAGATTCAACTGTATCCTCTTCAAATAGCGGATACGGGATCTCCACGTCTGCGGCACGAAACTACATTTAAATTTGTCGTTTGCAACAATTGGAGAGTGTAAGAGATTCACTTTATAAACTTTAATTTTATAAAAAATGTTTACTTTCTACCAGATGGTAAGATTAAATTACATAAACACCGTCAGCAAGTTGAATCCTCAGATGCATTCGTTCCCACCACAGAAGCTTGAAAACCTGTCTATAATTTTGTTACTGATGTTTAGAAACAGCTGTAGCTGACACAGCTCCATGTTATATATGTCAGCTTAGAAGGATTAAATATTCTTAACCCCCAACGGAGAGGTCTTTTGCTGTGAGCAAACGTTCGTGTGAATTACCCCGGAAGCTGTGTAGCTCACACCAGCTCTTTGATAAACAAAACGGTCACGAATCATAAGTTTGTCATGGTGGCTGGAAATTCTGTTTGGGGCAAAAGGAAGATTTTTAAATGCACAGCATTTTCTCAAACTCTATATAAGACAAATTCTCCTGTAAAAAGCCCCTCACATAAACAGCTTCATTAGCATTTTAGATGGTGGTCAATTATATATTTTTCTCTTTGGAAAAATTCAATCTGTCTCAAGAGGCCTTTTGTTTTTTTTCCTGGTGCGGATTTTTGCTTGACTTTTTGGGAGAATGCTGGTGTCACCTCCAGCAGAGTTTAAAATGGCCTTTACAATAAGTGTTCGAAGATGAGGGTAGACTTAGCAGGGTTTTCTGAAATGCTGCACCGTGAATTTGGTGCTCAGTGAATCTATCGAAGAGAACAGAATCAACCAAGCTAACTAACTAGACTGTAGGCATCAAAATTGCTTGATTTATGAATCAGTCTAATCTAATTTTCGAGAAGTGTTGATTAATGGCAGTCCAATGGACAGATCGTTGGAGACGGTATTCATCAATACAAAAGTATACACAGGCACACGCACACACACACACACACATCTCCCCACTTAATTCTCATTTTTTTTAACGTTTGTTTATTTTTGAGAGACAAAGAGACAGAGTATGAGCAGGGGAAGGGCAGAGAGAGAGGGAGACACAGAATGTGAAGCAGGCTCCAGGCTCTGAGCTGTCAGCACAGAGCCCGACGCGGGGTTTGAGCTTAAGAACCGTGAGATCACGACCTGAGCCGAAGTCGGCCGGTCAACCAACTGAGCCACCCAGGCACCCCATTAATTCTCGTTTTTAAACTACAGTCACTATGGACTTTATGAATAATTTTAAGCCTATAAATAGATTTATAAATAAATGTCCTGAAAGAATTGGGCAAATGCAATAAATAACTACACAGTGTGTTCTTTTTTTCCGAACACGGAGTGAATGAAAAGTGGCCCACGTAAATGAAATGATAAAACAGGCTGGCTGATTAGTCGCAATAAAAGTCTCTATCAACATAGAGAAGAAAGTTCAACTCGAATCACCAAAATTAGAGTATGGGCGTACACATGCAATCCATACTGCATTTAAAGTTACATTTTCATCTTGTACACACGGTATTAATGACTTTAGGAAGACGACCCTTTCTTTCTAGATTAGTCACAATCTACCAGCCCCAGACACATTCACAGATCCTGAAAGAGAACTGGAAGTTGATGTTGTGAGTTTCACGTGGGGCGTCTGCATCTAGTCTAATTTGGAAGGCTACCTACCTGTTCTCTCTGGGCGGTAGAACAGCGTCGGCGGAAACTCCAGCTTCTCCCTTGTTACACATACGAGTCTAAGAACACACAAACTTAATGCGGTGACTGATATCTGCCTCATAACACAAGTATAACTGCACAAGGGAAGCAGCAAGGCATTTCTTTCAAAGAAACACGTGGGGCGCCTGGGGGGCTCAGTCGGTTAAGTGGCCGACTTCAGCTCGGGTCATGATCTCGCGGTCCTTGAGTTCGAGCCCCGCATCGAGCTCTGTGCCGACGGCTCAGAGCCTGGAGCCTGCTTCAGATTCTCTCTCTCTCTCTGCCCCTTTCCTGCTCATGCTCTCTGTCTCTCTCTCTCTCGAATATAAGTAAACATTAAAAATTAAAAAAAAAAAACAACAAATAGGTAAACCGAAGAATTCTTTTCTCTTCAATGTATCACTCCCATTCCTTATCAAAATCTCCCACCGACACACTCCTGAATCTGATTATACACTGAGATTGTGAACTAGGACAATCAGTGTATGAAGGCAAGACATTTAACAGAAAAAGGAAGTTAAGCCATGACTTAATACACAAGAATGTTTATTTCAACTTCGTCATTCATTCAACTTTCTAACCATGTGAAATTTATACTTTCAGGCATAATTGGAGGAAGCAAACTTTTTGTAGTTTTTCAAAAGGAAACAAAGGCATCCTCTCTGATAAATGTCTTCATTTTGTACTACCAGATGTCTTTCTGTCTCCTCTCCTGCGTTCTGATTTTATTTTTATAAGTGTGAGAACAGTGGAAATGCCAGCCATTGTAGTCAGTCAGCTTGAGCCCCAGCAAAGATTGCAGAGTGAGCTGTTATCTTCGTGGCTTACAGAAATACTGAACTTGAAGTATACTTGGCTTCTTGGGACGCACGGTTACCCAGAGAACACAATGAAATCCACATTCGAGTAGCTCCGTCTCCCAAAGAAGCTCACTTTAATAGCCTCATTAAAATATATATATATTTTATATATTTTATATTTTATTTATTTTATTTTTATTTTATATATTTTATTATATATTTTATATTCCTGTGTCCCAGCAGGAAGAGGTTCAGAGAGAGAGAGACAGAGCGAAAGAGAGAGAATCCCAAGCAGGCTCCTCAGCGCACAGCTTGAGGTCGCAAGTCCCGATCACAGGGTTCCTGAGATCATGACCTGAGCCGAAATCAAGAGCTGGACGCTTAACCAACTGAGCCACCCAGGCGCCCCTAATAATTCCAACACAGGATACCATCAAATTTAGACAAAACAAATTTAGATGAAGTTAGTTTGCTCTTTCTCTTTACCTGTATACGATTTCTAAGTCTTAAGGAAACTGGAATGTAACAATTAGAATAAATCATCACCCATGAGTAAACATCTGGATTTTTTTAAAGGGGGTACCAGAAATTTGGGTACAAATAAATTTCAAAGTCCATTGTAACTACTCAAACTGTTATAATTATGTGAAAGTATTACTTCCAGGGGCGCTCGGGTGGCTCAGTCGGTTAAAGCAGCCGATTTCGACTCAGGTCATGGTCTTGCGGTCTGTGAGTTCAAGCCCCATGTCGGGCTCTGTGCTGACAGCTCAGAGCCTGGAGCCTGCTTCGGATTCTGTGTCTCCCTCTCTCTGTCTGCCCCTCCCATGTTCTCTCTCTTTCTCTCAAAAATGAACAAACATTAAAAAAAAGAAAAAGAAAGTATTCCTTCCACACTTTGGGCATTTCTGCTCGATGCTCTGTGGTTGGGGGAGAACGGCGCAAAGATTCCCTTGGCACTTGCGAAATGACGGCGAAATCTGTGCCAGTCTACGAAGCCACAAAAAAGGATGTTCTGAGATTCATGCGAGAGGCTAGACTCTGGGGTGTCATCGCCCCTCCATCTCAGCGCAGAAGCGGGGTGGGGGGTTTGGGGCCTCCTCCCTCAGACAGAGCATCGGGGCCGAAGTCCCTAAGAGGGACTTAAAAAAAGGCACTGTGAAGTCGTGTGCCCTCTCGGTTTCCTGGGGGAAGGGGCGCCTGCCCCGAAGCAACTGTGTTTTAAAACCTGTTGTTTTACTGCGTCTGTGGAGAAACACCCTTACAAAGCATCTACGCTCAATGTGGTGATCTTTACGAAGGGGTCAGTGGAGGACCTCGGTCAATGAATGCACGTGCACAGTTAAGAAATGGCTTTCACACCTGCTGGGGCCCCGCCCCAAAGACCAAGCGGCTGAGGAAGCCACTAGGGGGAGGGAGGGCGTGTTAGTTTCTATTCTTGCTGCGTCTGCAACAAGGGGATGGAAACTGAAGGGAGGGCGTAGCCGCTGTAGAAACAGTTCCTAACACTCTCAGAGCTCCTGATGGGACCGTAGGTTTTCTGAGGAGTGTAGGACACCTGCTTACCCTGCCATCTGAAGACAGACCACGTGCCTCCAAACCTCAGCGGAGCACGCGACTCCAGACAGCCCGCTAGAGGGGCAGCCCTGAGACGGGACGCATTAGAAAAACGTGCTGCTCCGGGCAATCACTGAGGCGGCCGAGAAGGAAAAGACTGAACTTGGCTTCCTAACCCTAAATCTGGGCCATGGGACGTGCGGCTGTCAGTCAAACAAAAGGATATCAGCAAGTCATTTCTTAAGCTTCAGCCAACTTGCCGAACATAATGTACAGTCTCCGCCCTAACGGATCTTAGGACAGAGGGATGGGGTTCCTAAAACAGGAAGTAAGTCTTGACCGTATCGCTCCGCTGAATGCTACTAGTTTCGAAGAAAAACAAAAAAAATGGGCGATCTAAGAGTCTCCCTGGAGGAAACGGCAGTTGGAGATAGGACCTGAAGAATAGTTAGATTCAAAGCCGTGGTTTCTCAACCCTGACTGCGTGTTAGAAACACCTGGCGGGCTTTTTACAGTTAATGATCATGGCCAGGTCCTAATTCCCGAGATTCTGAATTAATTCGTCTGGGGTGAAGTCCTGGCATTGCTATCTTTGGGGAATCCCTAGGTGGTTCTACGGCGCCGTTGTGGTTGAAAAGTCCTGTATAAATCAAGGGTAGATGGGGATACTCTCGTCCCCCAAATGAGAAAGAACAGAATGGGAAATAACAGAATGGCATAGCATTCACGTTCAAGATGGTTAAAAGCTTTGGGAGAGAGAAAAAATACAGAGACGCTAGAATTAGTGGTGTGAAGTCAGGTTTTAGCATCCTGGGTCTTTCATTCACTTGTTTATTCGAC
The DNA here is from genome assembly GCA_004024585.1 of Paradoxurus hermaphroditus. Lineage (NCBI taxonomy): Eukaryota > Metazoa > Chordata > Mammalia > Carnivora > Viverridae > Paradoxurus > Paradoxurus hermaphroditus. The sequence continues at coordinate 4,928 of PITB01015417.1, read as the reverse complement.
GAATTGGGATTTACAAAGGTACTAGGCACATCACTGATAAAACGGAGGGAGGAAAGCCCAACAAGGCGGCCAGCTCGGTGGGCTTTACGACGAAGTGTCAAAGGAAGACATGAAAGGGGTTTGGTACCGTGTACTGTTTTAAGCAAGGAATGGGACGATCCTTTGGCACACTTAAAAAATCATTCTGGCTGCGATGCGGAGATGGAATTGGAGAGAGGGCCGGATGGAATGCCGGTGTTTCAATTAAAAAGCTAATGTGGGAGTTCAGCCCAAATGTCATGGGAATTTGGTTTAGCACCACGGCAGCCGAGGAGACAAAAAATGTATATGGTTTCGAGGAGGGATTCAGAAAGTAGAAAACAAAAACAAGCAAAAAAACCCAAAAAAACAAAAAAACAAAAAACTAGGCGTTGTGATTAACAGGATATAGGGAATGGGGGAAAGGAAACGACCGAGGATGTGGTCATGATTTCTGGCTTGATGACTCGATGGATAGTCATGTCATTTACTGAGTCGGAGCCCAACGGGAGAGGCTGAGGTTTTCAGGGAAAGATCACAAGTTCAGGTCATACGTCAGCATTAGGAGCCCCGGAGACATCCAAGAGCATACGTCAGAGGGTTCAATATACGTAGCAGAACCGAAGGGGTCTCCTGACCCAGGACAGTTCCTGCCAGTTGTCCTGACGCCCTGCCATTCAGTGCCCCCTTCCACTCTGCGAGTATCGCCCTTTGGGTGACAGATCTTAAGCCCGCCCCCACCCCCACGATCTTAAGCTAAGAGGAGAGGTTCAGAGTGGAATATCATTGGACCTGCCTACCTGCGGGTAATCACTGAAGCCAGGGGAGTCGATGACGTCACAGGGGTTGGGAGAGTGGACGCAATGAGAAGGACGGTGGAAAGTCTCAGGGCTAGTTTCTGAGGAACTCCAGTATTTGCAGGAGAACTAGGAAAGGACGAGACACTAACACAGTGAAGGGAGACTCGCGAAGACGCGGGAGGCATCTTCCTCTCGGGGAGTGCTGCTGAGGTGGAAGGCAAGGATGGCTGGAAGTCCCCACCGGGTAACGGCTCCTCATTTAGCCCAGTCTAGATTTCGCCCCATTTTAACAATAGGAGCTTCACCTCTGTGATTTCAATTTCCTTCCTGCTCCTGGAACACTTCAGTGCTACTAAACTAGAAGACAGTGCCGGATGAGTTAAGTAGATGGACAAATACCAAAATATGGGAGGAAGAGAGAGAGAGAAAGAGAGAGAAAGAGAGGGAGAGAGACAGAGAGAGAGAAGAACAATTCTACTGAGAGAATCAAGAACACTTTCACAGAGAACATTCCACCCGCCACAGAAAGGCAGAAAGGGGAAAACCTGGCTGGTGCATGGGGAACCAGCCGACCAATCGACAAAAGTACACTGTGCGTGACGAACCCCCTGGGAGGTGGGCTTCACGGGGTCTTGGCCAGCCCACGAAGAACATACCCCGACCACGACGCTAAGGAGTTTGGGCTTCACCCTGCAGAGAAACAGGAGCCGCTGTGAGTTCACGAGGACGGTGATGCGACCGGTTCAGGATATTAGGCAGAATATTCCCCGAGGGCAACCCAGAAAAATGGATCAAAGAAACGAGAGACGGGTGGCAGGAAGCCCAGTTGGAAGGCATCATTTGTAATCAAGAGGAGGGATGATGAGAGGCCAAATCAGGAAACTGGCAGGGAGGACAGAGAGGAGCAGGGGGCGCTGAAACTCAGCAGAGGGAGAACCGGCAGGACCCGATGACAGATCAGACGTGAGCAGGGAGCCATGGGACCGCCTTAGAGACGGCTCTTAAACTTGTCGCTTGCGAGATCAAAGAGGAAGACCACGGGGGCCCGGAAGGGGCCGCTTTAGTCCTCAGGCCTGAGAGGGGAACCGACGAGAATCCTGTCCTGGCAATGACGGAGGTGAAGTGCGATGGCACTGCCCCTGCCCCCACCTGGTCCTCTCTGTTCCTTGAGTTTCTGTGGGGTGTTAGAGTTTGCGTGGCCCCTTCAGATTCGATTCCAGCTCCATGTGGTTAGAAGCCCTGTCTAATTAGCGCGTGTTTCTTTGGGGCTCCTGCCCTATACATCTTCTTTCTTTTTGTACCTCTTTCTCCCAGAGCCTCGGCCAATGTTGGACTCCTGACAGAGGCTTCACCAATAAGAACGCAGTAACGACGTCAAAACCAAGAAAGAACACGGGCGGCTACCTTCTGTTGGGGCCAACTAACGTTTCAGACAAATGGTTCAAAGTCGCTCTTCGGCAAAAAATTAAGAAATCCACGGGCTAACTGATACGCTGGTGGATGTGCTTTGTATCATATATTTTTTTATTTTTTAAAGAGACGAGATATACCCACATGCTAAATAATTCTGTTAATTAAATGCAAATTTTTTTTGCTATACTCAAGTTTGTTTTGTAATTATTTCTACTTCATGTATCAGGATACTTAGAATATTTATATATATCTGTTTATATATATTTAAATTAAAAATATATGTATATATTTATTTATGTATATTTAAATATGTTTTAAATATGGGCACCAAATTTCCATGAAAGTTTCCTGGACTATCTAAACATTATAATTTATATGAAAACAATTTTATGAATAACGCATATACACAATTTATATACTTATATGGATATATTATATTATTTATATAATTGTTATTTTTTTTCACTAATAGGATATATATTTTACACGCCTATATAATTCCAACAGTGATGTGGGAAGAAAATGGCTGTTTAGGTTCATCTTAAAAACATGAACCAGAATATACTTAAAAGGCCGACCCCCTCAAAACAGGTTTTCCTCCCCATAAAGTATCCCAGTTATCGGGCGTCATTAGGGAATGTGTCTTCAAATACGTTTTAGAGATGAATCATAGGCTCCTTGAAATGTCAAAAGATCTTTTCACCCTTTTTCTATAAATGTTTGTAAACTTTCATGCACACTGCCCCCCCCCCCCCAGTTTGTTTAAGGGACGCGGCAGCCTCGCGATGAGCCTTCGCCGTTCCAATCAGGGCTCTGTGGACGCTGTCCCGCGGACAAGCCACTGCACACGCCACCGTCCTGGCTGTCCACAGGCCGAACCCGAACGGCGTATCTCCGCATCCCCTCCCCTCGAACTGACCCCTTCTAACCGGTAACTCGGCCAGCCGGAGAATCGGGGCTGTTAAGAATTATTCATGAATTCAGAGAAACATTCCAGGTGACAGCTTTTTCGTTCCCCTCACCTAACCTGGAGAGCCGACGCTGCAGCAGAGCGAGGGCTGGTTTCTCTTGACGCACACGTGTCCACACGCGCTCACACTCACACACACACCCATCCCCTCGCCCTACACTCCGGACGCCCCATGATCCCTCTCCACGCTTCGGCCCAATTCATCTTCACAAGTGGGTATGTGAGCACCCCATTATTTTAGAACGATTAAAGGAACCAAGCTGCAATGTGGGACCTGATGCTGGTCTTCAAATCTGACTCCGAAACCCACAGGGAGCCATGCTAGTGAGCATGACGTTTGCTAGAAGGGGCCGGCAACCACCAGGCCTGGGACCGCGGCTGCCACCACCGTGCGGTGTCTGGAGTGTTCAGGGCATGGTACCGGGTGCTCTCGACAACAGCGATGTCTCCAGCCGTCAGTACCAATCCTCTGGTTCACATGAGGCAATGAGGCTCAGAGACAGGCTGGCTTTACCCAAGGTCACACAGCAAATAAATGACAGAAACGGGATTTGGGCAAGTAAGTTTCAGAGCCCAACTCACTCAGCACTAGACCATGAACAACAGCGTGCCAAGGGAATTGCAGTGTTCTTTTTATTCACTTAATGTAATGAGTAGGACCTAATCCAACATGTGATGTTTACCTTTGGAATTTCCTTTTATATAGAATTTAGTATCTGGATTCGGGTAATATTCAGATGCTAGCGGAAAAATATATTAGCCATAGCTTGCTGTTGGAGCGCCCCCAAATTATGGGTGTATTAAAGTTTTCGGGAGCCTAGTCCGTGCAGTCCCTGGTCGGCAGAAGACGGTGGCAGTATCTGAGCGAAAGTCAGAGGTACGACTTATAACCGCGCCCATCGCTTAACCCTTTCCAGACTCGGCACGAACAGTGCTTCCTGAAGGCGCGCTGGCAACCTGGGTTTCTGTTTTAAAGCAGGAAAAAGTGTACTACAAACTGCAAACATTTTTTTTTTCCCTCCAAAATGGGCAGAAGAGGATGACATTTAAGAGAATGCACAATCTGGGCGCCGGCTCTCTCTCCAAGCTCGTCACAGACTCTGCCGTGAGGGATCCTCCGCTCCCTTCCTGCTGCTCACCCACCCTCTCCAAGAGACAGAATGTAGATCTCGGCGTCTCTGTCCCAGGTTGCAAACTGGTGGCCCAACTGCCAAACCCAGCCCGCAGACGTGTTTTGTTTTCTCTGTGTGTTTTGTGCGTTGCCCTTTTTTTTTTTTTTTTTTTTTAATGAGCCGACGTTTAAAAATCTAGAGATTTCACGTAATTCATATTCTGGCATTTCTTGAAAACTCTTGCAATCTGGGAATGCTGTTCCACCCCCACGTGGCAACGGCCAGTCTAGAGGGGTGATGTGGTATCTACTTTCGGAGGAAGGGTGCGTCCCCGGGTGCCCGGCTCCTATCTCCCCGCGTCTCTGACTCCCAGGCTACGTCAACACCGTTTATTATCCAACTCGCTCTGCTGTTTTTCTCAGAGTAAAGAAACATTTCTCTGAGTCACTTTCAAAAGTGGAAAAACGAAAGACAAAAGAACCACATATTTCAGGAAATAGGAAAGAACAGACATCTCCTTAGGAGATACAATGCAGTATGTAATTAACCCAGTCAATTTCATGCACCGAGGTCACTTGCCTCCCTTGTTGTCACCTGTTCACAAATTTGCTGGGG
>PITB01015416.1:0-42955 GCA_004024585.1 Paradoxurus hermaphroditus | reverse complement strand
TAAAAAAAAAAAAAAAAAAAAGAGCCGCGTGCTCTACTGACCGAGCCAGCCAGGCACCCCCTCGACGCATTTTCTAAAACCACAAAACACTAAACCAATATTAATGTTTTTGTGTGAGAGCTCAGGACTGGAAATGTCAATGTGAACCATCAGTATAAATGTAAAAACAACAACAACAACAACAACAACAACAACAACAACAAAAAACCAAAAAACCCAGAGTTTTTTCTGTCAAATTTTATAAAGCCAGATTTCTCCTATCAGTTTTGCTTCTCGTGTCGTTGATCTTCCTTAAGAGTCTTTCCCCTTGACAGTGAACTTGGACCCTTCCTTTACAAAGCCATCATCCCGGCTGGTAGACTACATTTATCTCTTCAAAAAGAGACTTCTGCTGTCCAGCCCTGCCGCTCTGTCCTTTTACTGTGTGAGACCTCTCTTCTGGAGCCTCCAAAGGTAAGCTGAGGAACCAGCTGGCCTCCTCCGCCCTGATACCACAAAGGACGTGCCCAGCACGGTGGGGCACCGGGGAAACAGAGGCCCCAAAGAGGGGCTGAAACTCGAGGGAACTCCCCATCATTCTTGGGTAACGGCGGCCGAGATTCCCACCCCGCCGAAAGTGAGAACGGGGAATTAAAACAGCAGGTTTTGGTTCTTCCTCCTTTGGGATTTAAAGCTCACAAATGTCAAGGCTTATTTTCGGGGGGTCAGATCAAGGATTGGGGGGTGCGGGCAGGAGGCACTGAACAGTATGAACTGCGACTAGATCAGATTGCCGACAATGCGTAACTGGAGACGGTCGTTTCGTTGCAGCCCGTGGCTTTCGTCACATAGCAGGCAACGATCTGTTACGTTAGTTTAATGTCAGCTTCCTGAAAACATCCTAAATCCATAACGTAGACTACGTATTTAAAATCGCTAAGCAGGGAGAACCTTCTGAACAGCACAGCCCAACACAGCAAAACCCGGGACACTCTAATGAACAGCAAGAAAGGCTACAGCTATAAGCGTAGATGCTTAGAAATAAGTTAGAGCAATGGCTATTTTATTCCCTGTCATTTTTCCGTACTGCGAGGATTCGGAATGGGATTATTTGGCAGGCGGTATTATTGGGAGGCAGGTGTGAGACCATTATCATAAAGACTCCACGAGGACGATGACCACATGATACAAATTTATCTTTATTCTACTATAGTTTACAGAGGTTTTTTTTCCTGACAAATTACACTACACTTTATGGAAATGTAACATTTTGTATGAATGGGGCGGATAAGCCCGGTTGCATGCTAATGAGGAAGACAAAGTAGCCTCGCTCTTATTTGCAACTGGCCCAGACCTTTCCATTAGCAAATTAAAATCTGTTCAAATTTATTTACTAATATATTAGGAGAAGCTTCGGGCTAACCCCTTGACCTATATTATATAGCAAACAACTGTAGCAGTGAAAATAATTAATAGCATGTAATGCACCTCCTGTTTATTTCTTCTTCGTGCCCAGGGGTCAGCCGTATAGTGGGTTTGCCATCTGCATTCGGTTACAAGGGTATATTTACTTAAAAATTATCAATTATGGTTTTAAATGGCTTTCCTTAATTGCAGCCTTCTTATTCAAGTGTGATACATATCATATGTATGCTTCGTGTTTGTTTGTATGTTATATCACCTGCTCCTGACCGATTCCGAGCGGAGCCTATTCATTTGAAAATAATGTCTCCCCGAAGCCCGTTATGTTGTTTGTGTTTACTGTGTAGTCACGAGAGCCACGGCTTTGTTCATCCTCATTATACCCATACCGAGACGATTAGTAGTGTTCACTTTATAGATCCAGGAGAAACCTTCTCTCGATTGTCTCCTTATAAGAGAGGTTTGCTTGCTAATGGACCTGAAATTTGCAATCTGAATATCAGAGTCCGCGCATCTTCCCGGGAGGAGATGAGCGGACTGAGCTTTACTGACCTCTGCTGTTCTATTTTAAAAGGCGACGGTGGATTTTCTTGCTGCAGGGTTGTTTCCAGGCACTGTTGGGTGTCTCGTTCTACCGGGAAGCTGCTGATCACAATTTCGAGCAGCGGAAATGAAAACGTGCTGTTGGGATAGCCAAGCGCATGTTCCAGAAGGACGTGGTCTGTGCCCGTCTCACCCGAGAGCCAAGCCCACGTCCCTTGAACAAACACCGCTCGAGATTTGCAGCCGGGAATCTTCACGCATGCAATGTTATCTTTTTGTTGCATTTTTCTTCAAAATCTTTGTCAGAAAATTTCCTAATAGCTCGTTGGTTCAAAATAATATCTATGCTGGGATGGTTTTATGGTGAGAGGGTCCTTCTGGTAAGAAGAACTCTCAAAGAGAACAGGTGGAAATAGAAGTATTGGTTGTGGGAGGGGTTTGGGTGATTATTCCGATAGATTAACTGGGTGAATGGCAACTTCTGATTTCTTTTTTTTTTTTTTAATGTTTATTTATTTTTGAGAGGGCGCAAATGAGGGAAGGACAGAGAGGGACAGAGGATCCGAAGCAGGCTTCTGGCTGACAGCAGCAAGCCTGACATGGGGCTTAAACTCATGAACCACGAGATCACGATCTGAGCCAAAGTCGGATGCTTAACCGATTGAGCCACCCAAGTGCCCCTCCTTTTTAAAAAAAATTTTTTTTTTACATTTATTTATTTTTGAGAGACAGAGTGAGGCAGAACATGAGCAGGGGAGGGGCAGAGAGAGAGAGACACACAGAATCCAAAGCAGCCTCCAGGCTCCGAGCAAGTGTTCAGCACAGAGCCTGATGCGGGGCTCGAACCCACAAACCGTGAGATCATGACCCGAGCCAAAGTCGGACACTTAACCTACTGAGCCACCCAGGCGCCCCCCTCCTTTTTAAAAAAATGTTTTATTTTTATTGATTTTGAGAGAGAGAGAGAGAGCGCGCACACACAAGCAGGGGAGGGGTAGAGAGAATCCCAAGCAGGCTCTGCACTAACAGATCTCGCCTGACATGGGGCCACTAACAGATCTAGCCTGACATGGGACCAGATCTCACGAACCATGAGATCATGACCTGAGCCGGAATCAAGAGTTGATTGCGTAACTGACTAAACCACCCAGGCGCCCCCAGGAGACTTCTGATTTTTGTCTGAAAAGGCGAAAAGTATTATTTCCTTATATTTATGATCCCAGGAAATTGCATTTTCCTTTCTCTCTAAAATTCTCCAGGTGAAGTTTTTTTCTGGCCGTAGTCTACCTGCTTGTGAAACTCAGAAGCAATCCTAAATCCGGGTGGTGGGACGTCGAGGCGTTGTTCTTAGATGAACTCTCTGCAGCTTCCATCATGCCCAGAGATGCCAAGAGGTCGGACTAAGGACGGTTGTTATTTTTCTTGTCCGCAGAAGCAGTCCTGTCATAGGGTAAAGATGGGTTCTGTTTCCTGTTTCTACCTAACCCAGGCTGGAAAAATGCCTTGGGTCCCAGCAGTCCCTTCTATTCGAGTAATATTCTAGGTCTACCGAGGTCTCCCAAATAACCCGTGAAGTCTTGGCAGCGGTTGTCTTTTGTCTCTTTCACAGGGGAGCCAACAGGTATGGAAATTGAGTGACATGAATAAAAGTCATTAGATGTAAAACATGAACTCATGACCTCAGAGGTTTTAAAAAGGCATTTAGCCCTGGGAGGATTTCGAAATAAGAAATCCGTGTGAGGGACGCCCGGGGGCTCAGTCTGTTAAGCCTCTGACTTCGGCTCAGGTCACGATCTCATGGCTCTGAGTTCGAGCCCCGCATCAGGCTCCGTCCTGATGGCTCAGAGCCTGGAGCCTGCTTTGGATTCTGTGTCCCCCTCTCTCCCTGCCCCTCCCCTGCTCACACTGTCTCTCTCAAAAATAAATAAAGATTAAAAACAAAGGAATCCTCATGAAATGCACATCATTCAGCAGCACCGTGTCTTTCCCTGGCATCCCTAATGCCTTCCTTCCTGTCTTCCCTTACCACGCTCCTACGCCGTCCCCCAAATTCCTGACCAGCGCCTTTCCTCCTGCTTCTGTGGCAGCCGCTCTTGGTTCTTCCCTTGACTCTAACTCCTCAAAACCCAAGGAGCCATGACATGCCCCTTCCAGGTTCGGGTCCATACTCTTCCTTTTCTGAGGGGAAATTCAAGGACTTGCTTATCCTATGACGAATGACTTTCTGGATAATTAAACTGCCGTGCTGGTGCCATAAGTGAAGCACCTTTTGTCTGTAAAATTTAGCCCCTTTTGCCTAACGTCTGTCAGCTTCCTCCCTTCCTGTAGGATTAAGGTCTCTATTGAGAGGTGGCATAGGAATAAAGGCTCCTAGGTTGTTCCTTTTGATGATTCTGACCGAGGGCTCTCTCTGCGGCCATAAACCCAAGCGTTGTCAGTAGTTCGGTGGTTCCTACCCTCAAGGTTATACCAGGCATTTACTATGGACTGAGTAAATAATGTCTCAGAAAATAAACATATCATAGTTTTAAAAAAATGCATGTAAGGGGCGCCTGGGTGGCTCAGTCGGTTAAGCACCGACTTCGGCTCAGGTCATGATCTCACGGTCTGTGAGTTCGAGCCCCGCGTCAGGCTCTATGCTGACAGCTTGGAGCCTGGAGCCTGCTTCAAATTCTGTGTCTGCCTCTCTCTCTGCCCCTCCCCTGCTCACACTCTGTCTCTCTGTCAAAAGTAAATAAACATTAAAAAAGATTTAAAAAAAACGCATGTAAGTACTGTTATGCATAAATACAAGTTGACTTTAGAATATTATTTACCTTAGAGTAGCACTGTATCAGTTAAGAGTTTCTAAATGAATCAGTACTTCTACGATCTGGGAGACAATGAAACACTTCAGTGTTAAAATAGTATCCTAATATTAAGTGTTAAAATAGTATCCTAATATTAAGTGTTTCCCACTCTAATTAAAACAATTCATCATTAAGATTTACTGAGATTCTATTATACTGCTAACATATCCATTCATCAGCCTTTTTAACATCCATGGTGGCCATGTAAGGTGGGTACTGTTATCTCTTTCAGAAAAGGAAAAAGAGGCACATAGAGAAGGTATTTGTTCTTCCCTATTATTTTATTTATTTATGTATTTTTAAAGGGTTATTTATTTTGAGAGAGAGAAAGAGAGAGAGTGCCCAAGTAAGGAAGGGTCAGAGAGAGAGGGAGACACAGAATCTGAAGCAGGCTCTAGGCTGTGAGCTGTCAGCACAGAGCCCAACACTGGGCTCGAACCCACGAACCTCGAGATCATGACCTGAGCTGAAGTCAGCCGCTTAACCGACTGAGCGACCCAGGTGCCCCTAAACTAATAATTATTAAAGTTAACCTTTGTCATATGCTTACATTCCTATATATACGGGATCTGCTTCTGGACTCAACTGGTCCATTGATCTGTCTTCCTAGTCTTGTGCCATTTCACCGTTTCAATGACTAGCTTAAAACATCTTGATATTTTGTAAGGCATGTGTAATTTCCTTATATTTCTAGAGGTTAAAAAATTCAGACCATTCTTGCCCATTTTCCCTTCTGGATGAAGAAGTCTGAGATTTTCAAGCTTAATGGGAAAAATGCATTGGATTAAAATTAACTTGTAGAGAACTGGCTTTTCCAGACCATGGTAGATGGCTTCATTTGTCCTCATCATTCATATCCTTCAGGAAAGTATTATTGTGTATTCATGTAGGTCTTAGGCATTTTGCGTTCGGTTTACTTCTAGAGAAGATTATTATTGCTATTGTGAATAGGTAGAGCTAGCTTTTGAATGATGGGTAAAATTTGGATTTGGGAACCGAAACTATCCATTCAGCATAACTGAAGTCTTAGTGAAGAAAATACACGTGTGGTGACTGGGAGAAAGTAAAGGTTAATTATTGGATGGTAGAAACTATACGGATTGGTCCCTATGATCTCCAGGATAGATTTTACTGATAATACTTCTCTTACCTCCTCGGTATGGCATGTATGAAGGTTCTTGAGATACATAGAAATCTGTCTTCTAGTCTAATGAAAAATTAGCAGAATCCTTCATCGAGGACTATGTCAGTGTTAGATGAGCGCATTCTGACACCTTGTGGTCATTCGGGGGTATGTGTGGCTTTGTAATCCCATCGGTTGAACTGAAGGCATATAGATTTTACACACTAGGGAACCGAAGCCCAGAGACGCTGCCCCAGCTCACACAGCTGCCTAGCAACAGAGCTGGGATCAGTTTTTCTGACTGGTGACTCTTTTTCTGATACGTTCCTTTGGCCGATTTCCTACGCTTGTAGGAAAAAAAGATCTAAAATAAAACTATTATAATTTTAAATCCCAGAGAGCTATCTCGACATAATTTTGGTGTCGTCTCTGAGGAATTTAAATAATTTATGTGTGTATGTGCTGGAGGTGTTTTCTGAGGGTGAGAGGGAGAAGCGGGGCTGGTTTCTGGGTGTTCTTAAAGCCGGCCCAATTGTAGCCCCTGAGGGACGTAGGCACGGTGGCTCAGTGTGGTGGATCTACACAACGCTTTGAGCATCGGGGACCTGGGATATTTTTCAGGCTCTCCACAGGTTTTTCTTAAGGAGGTCTACATCGTGCAGGAATGGGTCTCCCTTCGTGTGCCTGCCGCTCTCAGTCATCGGAAGTGTAGTCTTAGCCTCATTGTAGCCTTTGCTTCAGAGCACAGCAGCTGCGGCCGTTGGTCGGTCTCTGGAGCTCTGAACGGTGTCTTTCCCTGACTGTCGGAGTCCTCCTATTGCTTGGCACAGATCTGTTTTTCTCCTCACAGGTTCAGGGAGCACCTGCTCTGATGGTTCCCGCGTACTTTTGTCTCAGAACTCCAAAGAGGGAGCTTAGGGGTAGGACCTTCAGCCCTACCCACTGGAGTTGATGTCGGGGCCGTAACTGTCACACATCTGCTCCCTCCTCCACTATCCATCCTAAATCATCTCTTCAACAGGCCACTTACCTGGTGGTATGACCCAAACCTACACTCATAAGTGCACCGAGACCTTAGAAATCACCCCTTCTCAGTCCGCCCTTGTCCACTCGCAGTCACAACGGGGCAGGGGTACCCAAGTGGATCAAGTGGGTTCCACACAGAATTCCTCCTGGCCCCCTTGTGTAAAAGTAGTCCTAATTTTTTTTCTGCCAATAAGGCGCAGTTATCTCTGCCAGTATCATGACCCCTCTTGTCTGCTGGTCCTCTGGCACAAGGAATCCAAAGCGCTGGGGCATCGGCCCTCATTGGGGTTCGGCAGGACCTACGCGGGGTTCCCCGGAGTGAGTCCCCTTTGGGAAACAGGACCTCCAGCCCTGAGAGTTCAGAGTTGAGGGAACAGAAAGCACTATATTCCCTAGTCGACCACTGGCAGACATATTAAGTGGGGCTAGACCTGCTTCCTCCCCTTAGTTCTTGATCCATTTATTCTTCCCACAGCCCTCTATTGAGGTCTTTAATGAGTACATACACTGCACTTCTCTGGGTGGCTCCCCATCCTTTCAGAGTGTTGTCTCCAAGCTAGTGTTTCAGCTGTGTCTGTAGAAAGCCGTTCCAGGGGCGCCTGGGTGGCTCAGTCGGTTAAGCATCCGACTCCTGATTTCAGCTCAGGTCATGATCTCGCAGTTTGTGGGATCGGGCCCCATGTCGGGCTCTGCACTGACCGTGTGGATCCTGCTTGGGATTCTCTCTCCCTCTCTCTCTCTCTGCTCCTCCCTCTCAAAATAAATAAATAAACATTTAAAAATGCTCTTTAAAAAGCCATTCCAGCACTCTCTGGGGCTGACTACTTTTGAAAAGTACGGTGGGTTACATAACTGGTAGGGCCCATGGTTACGGGTCCACTCCCGCGCCCCCTTCATTGTGAAGTGGGCCCTCTGGTCCGTGCCCGTGCACTCTGTAGCCCCCAGGACAGTGGCGCCTGCTGGCTGAGGTTCTGCTACCAGGAAGGGAAAACTCATTGCCAGAATAAGTATCTATCCCTGTGAATGCGAATCGTCAGCCCATCCAGAATGGGAGGGTCAGATTATCGTCCATTTACAACCAAGTGGCTAGTCCCTCTCTTTGAAGAACGATGTCCTATCGGGAGCACAGGGTTGGTCTCTGTGGCTGACAATTTGGACATCGAGAGTTAGTGATAGCTAGTTTGGCCTTCGTAAGTGGGAGTTCGCGCCGCTGGACCCGTATACAGACTCTGTCTTTGCACTGTGGTCGTTTCATTCCGGTGCCCATCCTGATGGTTCTGGGCTGGCCAGTGACAACGGATAGCTAATGTCAACTGGTCAAGTTATTTTTCGGCTCAGTAAGTGTCGCTTTTTAGTAAATGTTTACATTGGGAAGTATAAGTCCTCCAGTTTTGTTCTTTTCAGGACTGCTTTGCCCATCATGGCTCTGTTGCATTTTCATATAAACTGTAGGTTTGGCTTGTCAATTTCTGAATTTAAAAAAGCCTATTGACATTTTGATAGAGAGCTCATTGAATCCATTAGCATTTTGGGGAGAATTTCCACTTAATGATGTTGTGTCTTCCAATCCATGAAGATTCAATGTTACCCCATTTATTTAGGTCTTCTGCGATTTCTCTCATCATTGTTTTATAGTTTTTAACTTACAAGTCTGGCATTTGGACATGTGTTTTTATCATGAGAGGTTTTTTTTCTGGTCATGAAAGTGTTTTGGATTTTGTTAGATGTTTTTCCTATGTCTATTGACACGATGTGATTAAAAAAAAATTGATTTATTTTGGGGGGGGAGAGTGCAAGTGGGGGAGGGTCAGAGAGAGAGGAGAAAGAATCCCAAGCAGATTTGAGCTGTCCATGCAGAATCCCATGTGGGGCTTGAGATCCCATGAACCGTGAGATCGTGACCTGAGCCGAAATGAAGAGTCAGGCCCTTAACTGACTGAGCCACCCAGGTGTCCTAGTTTTTTTTTTTTCCTTTATTCAACTAATACATTGGCTGATTTTTTGTATTTTGAACTTTCATATCTGGGATAAATCCCACGGCCATGGTGTATAGTCCTTTTTGTATGCTTCTAGATTCAGTTTGGGAGTATTTCGTTGAGGATTTTTGCATCCATATTTATAAAGGGTATTGGTCTGTAGTATTTCTTTAGGATGTCCTTGGTTTTGGTTTCAGCATAACGTTGGCCTTGCAGAATGAGTTAGGAAGTGTTTCCTCCTCTTCTAGGTTTTGGAAGTTTGTGCAGAATTGGTGTTAATTCTTTTCAAATGTTTGGCGAAATTCATAGGTGAAGCCATTTGGGACTGGGCTTTTCTTTGTGGGAGGTTTTGGAATTACGTATTCAGTCTCTTTGCTAGTTATAGGGCGATTCAAGCATCCTATTCATTCCTTAGTCAATTTTGGTATTTTGCATCTTTCTAGGAATTTTTCCATTCCATCTAAATATTCTAATCTGCTTGTATATGGTTTCTTCAGGCATTTTCTCATGATCCTTGCAATTTCTCTAAGGTCGCAGGTGATGTCTTCTCTTTCATTCCTCATTTTGGTAACCCATGTCTTCTTTCTCCCTTATTTAGTCTTGCTGATGGTTGCCAATTATTGTTCATCATTTCAAAGAACCAGTTTTGGTGACGTCGGTTTTCTCTATTGTTTTTCTGTTTTCTATTTCGTTGATTTCCACTTTCCTCCTTATCGTTTCCTTCTTTCTGCATCCTTTGAGTTTAGTTTTCTCTTCTCTCTTTTCTAAATTGAAGTATAATTAACATACAGTGTTGTGTTGGTTTGAGGCGTACGACAGAATGATTCATCAATTCTATACGTTATTCAGTGCTCATCGTGACAAGTGTAGTCTTGATCCCCTTCACTGATTTCATCCATTCCCACTCGCCCCTCTTCTGGCAAACACCAGTTTGTTCTCTGCATTGAAGAGTCTGTTTTCTTGTCCCTTTTTTGTTGGTGTTGTTCATTTGTTTTGTTTCTTAAATCCCACGTATGAGTGAGATCATATGGTATTTGTCTTTCTCTGGATGACTTATTTCACTCAGCATTATACCTTTCTAGGTCCATCCATGTTGTCGCAAATGGCAAGATCTCATTCTTTTTAACGGCCAACTAGTATTCCACGGTGTATGTCTATACCACATCCTGATCTATTCATCTATGGATAGACACTTAGTTGCTTCCATATGTTGGCTATTATAAATAATGCTGCAGTAAACATTGGGGTACATATATCTTTTCGAATTAGTGTTTTTATTTTCTTTGGGTAAATGCCCAGTCGTGGAATTACTGGATCCAATGGTAATTCTCTATTTAATTATTTGAGGAACCTCCACGGTTTTTCACAGCGGCTGCACCAGTTTGCATTCCCGCCAACACTGCACAAAGGTTCCTTTTTCTCCACATCCTTCCCAACACTTGTTGTTTCGTGTGTTTTTGGTTTTGGCCATTCCGACAGGTGTGAGGTGACATTTCACTGTAGTGGTTTTTTTGTTTTTTTTTGTTTTTTTTTGTATTTCCCTGATGAGTGCTCTTGAACATCTTTTGATGGGCCTCTTGGCCATTCGTATGTTTTCTTTGGAGAAACGTCTGTCCAGGTGCTCTGCCCTATTCTTCTGATTTGTCAACGTGGAAGCTTGGATTAATGTTTTGAGATTTCTCCTTTTCTACTATGAGTCTTTAAAGCCATAACTGTTCCTCCAAGCGCTTTTTTGGCCAAATCCCGCACATTTTGTTATGTCGTATTTTTGTTCTTGCTCAATTAAAAATATATCCCATGTTCGCTTATGATTTATTATTTGACATTTAGCCTGTAGGTTTTTTTTTTTTAAATCCAAGTTAGGGGGTGCCTGGGTGGGACAGTGGGTTAATTGTCTGAGTCTTGATCTTGGCTCAGGTCACGATGTCTCAGTTTGAGAGTTTGAGTCCCACATCGGGCTCTGCACTGATGGTACGGAGCCTGCTTGGGATTCTGTCTCTCCTTCTCTCCGCCCCTCCTCTGCTTCTGTGTGTGTGTGTGTGTGTGCGCATGCACATGCGCTCTCTCTCTCTCTCTCTCTCTCAAAGAAATGAACATAAAAATTTTAAAATCCAAGTTAGTTAACATTTGGTGTAATACTGATTTCAGGAGTAGAATTTAGTGATTCATCACTTACAAATAACACGCAGTGTTCGTGATCCGTGGGCTACTTTTACTATTATCTAATTTCCAAGTATTCATTGATTTCCCAAATTTCCTTCTGTTGTTGGTTTTTAATTTAAATTAAGTTTGGATGGAGAACATACTTTGTTAAATTTCAGTCTTTTTAAATTTATCGAGATTTGCTTCATGGCCTAGTATATGATCTGTCCTGGAGAATGGACTGTGTGCACTTGACAATGAGGTTTTCATTTCATTTCAACAAACTGCTATCATTAGCTGTGGTGTTCTATAGATACCAAGTCGAGTTTCTTGATGGTGTTTTTCTAGTCTTCCTTATCCTTGCTAATTTTCTATCAATTATTTAGAGGAAAGGAAGATATTGAAGTATCTATTACTATTGAATTGTCTATTTTCCCTTCATTTCTGTGATATATTTTGGCTTGTTAGATATGTGTATTACTTTTAATTGTTATAGCTTCCTGATAAGTTGACATTTTATTATTATAAAATGTTCCTCTTTATTTCTAGCAAATTTTGTCTTGGAGTTGCTTTTGTATGATATTAGAATAGCCACTCTAGTTCTCTTTTGGTTACTGTATATATGGTGTATCTTTTTCTATCCTTTTACTTTCAATCTCTTTGTGTCTTTGAATTTAAAGTGCATGTCTTATAGATAGAATACAATTGGACCATATTTTTATTTTTTAAGGTTTATATATTCATTTTGAGAGAGAGAGAGAGAGAGAGAGAGAGAGAGTGAGCACATGCATGTGTACTGTTGGGGAGGGGCAGACACAGAGGGAGAGAGAGAATCCCAAGCAGGCTCCATGTTGTCAGGGCAGAATCCCATGTGGAATTCAATCTCATGAACCATGAGATTATGGCTTGAGCTGAAATCAAGAATCGGTCGCTTAACTGACTGAGCCACCCAGGCACCCCTGGACTATATTTTTAAAATTCAGTCTGAGACTTTGCCTTTTAATTTATTTTTAATCCTTCTGCATTTAATGTAATTGTTCATATGATTGGACTTACCACTGCCATTGTGCTATTTCCCGTATGTTACATATCTTTTTTGTTCTTCTGTTCCTCCTTTACTATTTTTTTGTGTTAAATATTTTCTAGTGTACCATTTTCATTCATTTATTGATTTTTTACTAGATTATTTTCTTAATGGTTTCTCTGGGGATTATAGTATACATCTTTGTTTTTAACATTTACTTTTGAGAGCGAGAGAGTGCAAGCAGGGCAAGGGCAGAGAGAGAGGGGGACAGAGGATCAGAAGGGGGCTCCACACTGACAGCAGAGAGCCAGATGCAGGGCTCGAACCCATGAACCGTGAGATCATGACCTGAGCTGAAGTTGGATGTTTGACTGAGCCACCTAGGCATCCCTACGGTATATATCTTAACATATCACAACCTACTTTAATTAATGCTAACTTAATTCTAGTAAAATATAAACATTTTCTTTAATATTGTTCCATTCCCTCATCACTCCTTTGTGCTATTTTTTTCATGTATATTCCATCTTTATATGTTATAAGTCCAACCATTCAATTTTATAGTTATTATTTTACACAGTTGTATCTTTTTTTTTTAAACTTTTTTTTTAATGTTTATTTATTTTTGAGAGACAGAGCATGAGCAGGGGAAGGGCAGAGAGAGAGGGAGACACAGAATCCAAAGCAGGCTCCAGGCTCCGAGCTGTCAGCACAGAGCCCAACGCGGGGCCCGAACCCATGAGCGAGATCATGACCTGAGCCGAAGTCAGACGTTCAACCGACTGAGCCACCCAGGCGCTCCACTGAGCCACCCAGGTGCCCTTAATTTTTTAATTTACACCCAAGTTAGTTAGCATATAGTGCAACAAAGATTTCAGGAGTAGATTCCTGAATGCCCCTCACCCATTTAGCCCATCCCCCCTCCCACAGCCCCTCCAGCAACCTTCTGTTTGTTCTCCATATTTAAGAGTCTCTTATGTTTTGTCCCCCTCCTTGTTTTTATATGATTTTTACTTCCTTCCCTTATGTTATCTGATTTGTATCTTAGAGTCCTCATATGAGTGAAGACATGATATTTGTCTGTCTCTGACTGACGTCGCTTAGCATCATACCCTCTAGTTCCATCCACGTAGTTGCGAATGGCAAGACTTCATTCTTTTTGATTTCTGAGTACTACTCCATTGTATATATATACCACATCTTCTCTATCCATTCATCCATCAATGGACATTTGGGCTCTTTCCATACTTTGGCTATTGTTGATAGCGCTGCTATAAACATTGGGGTGCATGTGCCCCTTCGAAACAGCACACCTGTATCTCTTGGGTAAATACCTAGTAGTGCAATTGCTGGGTCATAGGATAGCTCTATTTTTAGTTTTTTGAGGAACCTCCATACTGTTTTCCAGAGTGGCTGCACCAGTTTGCATTCCCACCAGCAGTGCAAAAGGGATCCTCTTTCTCCGCATCCTCACCAACATCTGTTGTTGCCTGAGTTGTTCATGTCAGCCACTCTGACAGGTGAGAGGTGGTATCTCACTGTGGTTTTGATTTTTAGTTCCCTGATGATGAGTGATGTTGAACATCTTTTCATGTATCTGTTAGCCATCTGGATATCTTCTTTGGAAAAGTGTCTATTCATGTCTTTTGCCCATTTCTTCACTGGGTTGTTTTTTGGGTATTGAGTTTCATAAGTTCTTTATAGATTTTGGATAGTAACCCTTTATCTGATATGTCATTTGCAAATATCTTCTCCCATTATGTCGGTTGCCTTTTAGTTTTGCTGATTGTTTCCTTTGCTGTGCAGAAGTTTTTTATTTTGATGAGGTCCCAATAGTTCATTTTTGTTTTTGTTTCCCTCACCTCCAGAGACATGTTGAGTAAGAAGTTCCTGCAAACGAGATCATAGAGGTTTTTGCCTGCTTTCTCCTCTAGGATTTTGATGGCTTAATGTCTTATGTTTAGGTCTTTCATCCATGTTGGGTTTATTTTTGTGTATGGTGTAAGAAAGTGGTCTGGGTTCATTTTTCCACATTTTGCTGTCCAGTCTTCCCAACATCATTTGCTATAGAGACTGTCTTTATTCCATTGGATATTCTTTCCTGCTTTGTCAAAGATTAGTTGGCCAAACATTTGTGGGTCCATTTCTGGGTTCTCTATTCTATTCCATTGATCCGAGTGTCTGTTTTTGTGCCAGTACCATGCTGTCTTGATGATTACAGCTTTGTAATACATCTTGAAGGTTGGAATTGTGATACCTCCAGCTTTGGTTTTCTTTTTCAAGATTGCTTTGGCTATTCGAGGTCTTTTCTGGTTCCATACAAATTTTAGGATTGTTTGTTCTATCTCTGTGAAGAATGCTGGTGTTATTTTGATAGGCATTGCATTGACTATGTAGATTTCTTTGGGTAATATTGGCATTTTAACAATATTTGTTCTTCCTATCCAGCAGCATGAAATATTTTTCCTTTTTTGTGTGTCTTCTTCAATTTGTTTCATAAGCTTTCTATAGTTTTCAGTGTATAGATTTTTCACCTCTTTGGTTAGATTTATTCCTAGGTATTTTATGAATTTTGGTGCAATTTTAAATGGGATCAATTCCTCAGTTTCTCTTTCTGTTGCTTCATTATTGGTGTGTAGGAATGCAACTGATTTCTGTGCATCGATTTTATATCCTGTGACTTTGCTGAACTCATGGATCAGTTCTAGGAACTTTTTGGTGGAATCTTTTGGGTTTTCCATATAGAGTATCATGTCATCTGTGAAGAGTGAAAGTTTGACTTCCTCCTGGCTGATTTGGATGCCTTTTACTCCTTTTTTTTTGTCTGATCGCTGAGGCTAAGACTTCCAATACTATGTTGAATAACAGTGGTGAGAGTGGACATTCCTATCCTGTTCCTGACCTTAGGGGGAAAGCTCTCAGTTTTTCCTCATTGAGGATGATATTAGCGTTGGGTCTTTCATATATGGCTTTTGTGATCTTGAGATATGATCCTTCTGTGCCTACTTTTTTGAGGGCTTTTACCAAGAAAGGATGCTGTATTTTGTCAAATGCTTTCTCTGCATCTATTGAGAGGATCAAGTGGTTCTTGTCCTTTCTTTTATTGATGTGATGTATCACATTGATTGTTTTGTGGATATTGGAACCAGCCCTGCATTCCAGGTATAAATCCCCCTTGGTTGTGGGGAATAATTCTTTTAATGTATTGTTGGATCTGGTTGGCTAGTATCTTGTTTAAAGGTTTTGCATCCATATTCATCAGGGAAATTGGTCTGTAGTTCTCCTTTTTAGTGGGGTCTTGGTCTGGTTTTGGAATCAAGGTAATGCTGGCTTCATAGAATGAGTTTGGAGGTTTTCCTTCCATTTCTATTTTTTGGAACAACTTCAAAAGAATAGGTGTTAACTCTTCCTTAAAGGTTTGGTAGAATTCCCCTGGAAAGCTTTCCAGCCCTGGGCTCTTGTTTTTTTTGGGAGATTTTTGATTACTAATTCGATTTCTTTACTGGTTATGGGTCTGTTCAAATTTTCTATTTCTTCCTGTTTCAGTTTTGGTAATTTATATGTTTCTAGGAATTTGTCCATTTCTTCCATATTGCCCATTTTATTGGTAAATAATTGCTCATAATATTCTTTTTGTGTTTTTGCTGTGTTGGTTGTGATCTCTCCTCTTTCATGCTTGATGTTATTTATTTGGGTCCTTTCCTTTCTCTTTTTGATCAGACTGGCTAGGGATTTTTCAATTTTGTTAATTCTTTCAAAGAACCAGCTTCTGGTTTCATTGATATGTTCTGTTATTTTCAATAGCATTGATTTATACTCTTATCTTTATTACTTCCTGCCTTCTGCTGGTTTTGGGTTTTATTTGCTGTTCTTTTTCCAGCTCTTTAAGGTGTAAGTTTAGGTCGTGTATCTGAGACCTCTCTTCCTTCTTTAGGAAGGCCTGGATTGCTATATATTTTCCATTTGTGACCGCCTCTACATCTCAGAGGTTTTCGGCTGTGGTATTATCATTTTCATTGGCTTCTATGTAGTTTTTAATTTCCTCTTTAACTTCTTGGTTAGTAGGATGTGCTTTAGTCCCCAAGTATTTGTTATCTTTCCAAATTTTTTCTTGTGGTTGATTTCAAGTTTCATAGCATTGGGCTCTGAAAATATGCATGGTATGATCTTGATCTTTTTGTACTTGTTGAGGGCTGATTTGTGTCCCAGTATGTGATCTATTCTGGAGAATGTTCCATGTGCACTGGAGAAGAATGTGTATTCCGCTGCTTTAGGATGAAATGTTCTGAATATATCTATTAAGTCCATCCAGTCCAGTGGGTCATTCAACGCCATTGTTCCCTTGTTGATTTTCTGTTTAGATGCTCTGTCCATTGCTGTCAGTGGGGTGTTGAAGTCCCCTCCTATTATGGTATTATTATCAATGAGTTTATGTTTGTGATTGATATATATATTTAGGTGCTTCTAAATGTTTGGTGCATAAATGTTTAAAATTGTTAGATACTCTTGGCGGATAGATCCCTTAATTATGATATAATGCCCTTCTTCAACCCTTGCTACAGTCTTTATTTTAAAATCTTGATTGTCTGATATAAGTATGGCTATTCTGGCTTTCTTTTGGCAAGCATTAGCATGATAGATGGTTCTCCTTCCCATTACTTTCAATCTGAAGTTGTCCTTTGGTCTAAAATAGGTCTCTTATAAGCAGCATATAGATGGATATTGTTTTTTTATCCCTTCCATTACCCTATTTCTTTTGATCGGAGGGTTTAGTCCATTGACATTTAGAGTGAGTACTGAAAGATATGAATTTATTGCCATTATGTTGCCTGTAGAGTTGGAGTTTCTGGTGGTGTTTTCTGGTCCTTTCTAGTCTTTATTGCTTTTGTTTTTTTGTTTGTTTTTTTTCACCTTTTCTTCCCTAGGAGAGTCCCCCTTAAAATTTCTTGCAGGGCTGGTTTAGTGGTCACGAACTCCTTTTTGTTTGTCTGGGAAACTTTTTAATCTCTCCTTCTATTTTGAATGACAGCCTTGCTGGATAAAGAATTCTTGGCTGCATATTTTTTCCAATTCAGCACATTGAATATAACCTACCACTCCTTTCTGGCTTGCCAAGTTTCTGTAGATAGGTCTGCTGCAAACCGGATCTGTCTTCCTTTGTAGATTAAGGAATTTTTTTCCCCTTGCTGCTTTCATGATTATTTCCTTGCCTGAGTATTTTGTGAATTTGACTATGATATGCCTTGTTGATGATCGAGTTTTGTTGAATCTAAGGGGAATTCTCTGGATTTTGATGTCTGTATCTTTCCCCAGGTTATGAAAGTTTTCCAGTATGATTTGCTCACATAAACCTTCTACGCCTTTTTCTCTTTCTTCATCTTTTGGGACCCCCTATGATTCTGATGTTATTCCCTTTTAATGAGTCACTGGGTTCTCTAATTCTTATATTGTGCTCTTTTGCCTCAGCCTCGCTCTTTTTTTTTTTTCTGCTTCATTATTCTCCATAAGTTTGTCCTCTATGTCACTGATTCGCCAGTCTGTCTCATCCATCTTTGCCACCATGGCATCCATTTGAGACTCCAGCTCCATTATAGCATTTTTAATTTCATCCTGACTAGCTTTTACTTCTTTTATCTCTGTTGGAAGGGATTCTAATCTATTTTCAACCCCAGCTAGTATTCTTATTATCACGTTCTAAATTCTGGTTCAGACATCTTGCTTTTTATCTGTGTTGATTAAATCCCTGGCTGTCATTTCTTCCTGTTCTTTCTTCTGGGATGAATTCCTTCGTTTTTTCATTTTGAAGGAAGAAAAGAAATTAATAAAGTAAAAAAAATTGAAATATTAAGAACAACACAGAAAAATCAAATAAAGGATGCTAGATCCTTGGTGTGTTTTGGTCTGGTTGTTGAAAGAAACTTGAAAGATTAGAGAAAAAAGGAAAGGATAAGAAAAGAAAAAAAAAAGGAAAACGTTTGAAAATTTGAATACAATAAAATAGAATAAAATGAAATGATGGAAGTAAAATAGAATACTTAAAAAATACAAAAAAGTAAAAAGTATAGTAGAAAAATATTAAAGAAAAATCTTTGTAATAAAAATGGGAAAGAAAATTTTTTTCTGTATTCAAGAATAAGAAAAGAAATGAAAAAGAAAAAAAATTGAATAGATGGACCAGCAAACAGACTGAAATATGATTGAAATCACATTGGTTTCCCCTAGAAGTCAAAGTCTGAAGCACTTTATAGTCTATAAACTAAGCAGGTGGAGAGACTGGTGGTGTTCCTCAAGGGCGTGGTTGGCTCAGTTGGGCAGGGCTTAGTGTAACAACTCCATTCTCCACTAGGTGGCACTGCTTAGCTTACTGGAGTGGATTGTTGTCTCATGTAGGCGTGTATGTGCATGGGAGGGAGGGGTGAAAATGGCATCACCCAGCTACCCGGTCTCTAGTATCAGAACTCTGTGCTCTCCCCCACCAGCAATCAAACACCCCTCCTTTGCTCTGGCTTCTGTCCACTCCCTGCTTCTACACTGTCCGTGACCAAGGTGTCAGGCTGCCAGGTGGCATCTCCCTCCTTAGTTTTATCTCAAATGGGGCTGTGTTTCCCAACCCCTCACTTCTGAGGGATTGCAGCTTTGACCTGTTCAGATCGTCTGGGGGAGGGTCTCACTGGGTAGTGGCCAGGTGCCGGCCCACCCTCAGGGATGTACAGGAGACTGTGCTGCTGCCGATGCCCGAAGACTGTGGCTGGGTGCCAGCCCACCACAGAAAACGTTCATGTGATCGTGAAGCAGCAGTGTTTCAGGGATTATGGCAAATCACAACACACCTCTGGCCCCAGGCTTCACCCTTAACGTCCTCACTTCAGCACCAGCAAATATGGCCGTTCTCTGGGGCCAGTGGGACCTTTGTCTGTGGGGAGGCTGCACAGTCTCTACCAAATGTCCTCCCAGCAGGGGAACCGCCTCTCCCCATGTGGCCCGAGGACTCCGAGGACCTCGCTCTCTGCTCCTGGGGATTCGCCCAGCCCACCAGAGCACTGCCAGGTAGTTTGAACTGCAGAGTTTCAGACTCGCGCCCCCTGTTTATAGAGTCTTAATGCAATTTAAACCCTCTCCTTTCTCCTTTCTCTCTTATTTGTTCAGTCCTTGTGGCTGTTTCCACCCTTCCTTTTTCTCTCCAGCTCTTTTCGGGGGTGGGGGGTGCTTTTCCCGAACTCTTCCCTGTCTCCGTCCTCTTCCTGCAAGCAAAAGCAGCTCCCCGCCCTCTGTGGCTTCTCCCTCCCCCAGTTCACCTCTCCGTGCCACGTACCTGCCAAGTTCTGTGGTTCAGGTGGTGCAGATTGTTTTGTTAATCCTCAACTCAGTTTTCTAGGTGTGTGAGATGGTTTAGTGTTGATCTGGCTGTATTTCAGGAAGGAGAGACACACACAAAAAACTTTCATGTTGTTCTACTATCTTGGCCCCTCCTCCTGGGAAATCATCATCTTAATCACGTGATCATTTTACTGGAAAATTGTACCCCCATCTATATGAGTCTCTGAGTCTCTAATGGGTAGTAGTGTTAGTAGAATGGGTTAGTAGGGAAGGATGGTAGGAATGGACCTTTAAACCATTATAGTCAGTTCTCAAATTTATGTGCTAAGTAAGAGGGGGGTGGCCCTGATAATCCCACAGTGTAGATCGTCTCCAGCTGTTTCTCATTATTCACTCTTGATGTGGCTACTGAAAATTTTTTCTGTTTTCTAACATACTGACCTTCTTAATTTTATTTGGCTTATGTGATAAAAAGGAATTTTTGACTTAATTTATCTGTGTTACAAGAGCCAGGAGGAGGAGGAGAAGGAGGGCATTCCAGAAGTGTGCTGATTGGTGGGAAGAATTTGGCCTGTATTAAACATTGTTAAAGATCCTCGAATCGGGTAAGCCAAATATGGACACAGAGATTACTTTAGCTTGGCTCCTTGATGGAGCACTGAATGACTGGGGGCATGTCTTTCTGTTAGGGAATTCCTTTTAAAAACTTTGTATTTATTTTGGTATTTGCGCACATTAATGAAATACACAAGAATTGCCCATTTGAATTGATTGAATCGATGTCCGTGTAGGTGGAGACAATTCACATAACCAGATAACCAAACTAGATAGCTCAGAAACAAATATTCCAGTTACTTTCTGTCAGCGGCAAGGCTTCTTTGAGTTTGTTTTCCATTTTATTTTGCCTATATTTGCTTGCTTCAAAGTAGTCCTAAAATGGCGACATGAAAAAATAAGTACGCTTTACACGGTGGTATGCTCAGTTTTTTTCTACTGAATTTTCGTTGAACAGGTAAGTTTATACTTCTTCAGGGGCACCTGGGTGGCTCAGTCGGTTATACGGCCAACTTCAGCTCAGGTCATGATCTCACGGTCTGTGAGTTCGAGGCCCCACATCGGACTCTGTGCTGACGGCTCATCAGAGCCTGGAGCCTGCTTCAGATTCTGTATCTCCCTCTCTCTCTGCCCTTCCCCTGCTCACACTCTGTCTCTATGTCTCTCAAAAATAAATAAATGTTAAAAAAAAGTTTATACTTCTTCAAATTCTTTATGATGTGATATATCTGAATGCTGGAGTGAGAATCTGAATATACGGGTTCTGTTGAGAGTTCTACCTCTTCCCACTGGTAATAGGAGGATACATCATGGCTCGCTTTTGTGTAATGCTAATTTCAACTTGATAATACCGCTTGAAAGAGCTTGAGTTTGACCACAAGCTCGATATGTGCGAACGGTGTGATCTATAGTCCAAAAAAAAAAAAAAAAAAAAACCCTTCTAATATTATGACAGGCTGGGCTAATAAGTATCTAGAGAAAAAGAAGATGGTTATCCTTCTCTGATCTGCACTATAAAGACTTCAGCTGGAATACTGTGTTCATTTCATGACACCACATTCTTCGGTGGGTCGTTGGAAAGATGGCTGGCATCTAGAACCGTGGCTTTCAAAAATTTTTTGACCAAGATCCATGATAGGAAATATTTATTTAGTTTTTTGAGGTCTCTTCATCTGGAGAGAGTGCGTGAGTGCACGAGCGGGGGAGGGGCAGGGACAGAGGGAGAAAGAATCCCAAGCAGGCTCTGCGCTGTTACCACAGAGCCCGACGTGGAGCTCAATCCCACAAACTGTGAGATCATGACCTGCGCTGAAATCAAGAGATGGACACGTAACTAACTGAGCCACCCAGGTGCTCCAGAAACACATATTATATCACAAACCCAGTGGTGTGTGTGTGCACGTGTGCGCTGTGTGTATCAGAAAAGTATCAGGGGCACCTGGGGGGCTCAATCAGTTAAGCATCCGACTTGGGCTCAGGTCATGATCTCACGGTTCGTGGGTTTGAGCCCCATGTCGGGCTCTGTGCTGACAGTTCAGAGCCTGGAGCCTGCTACGGATTCTGTGTGTCCCTCTCCCTCTGCCCTTCCCCTGCTCATGCTCTGCTCTGTCTCTCTGTCAAAAATGAATAAACATAAAAAAAACCCAGAATTATAAGCCCATATGATAAACGAAAATCACTACCAGACAAATAAATTAAAATTAAAAAAAAAGAAGTGTCATAAAATCTTTAATACAAGTGATAACAATTTTTTTTGTGTTTGATTTATTTAAGTACTCTCTACACTCTGTCTGGGTCTCGAATTCAGGATCCCAAGATTGAGAGTCTCATGAATTTCCAACTGTGTGAGCCAGCCAGGTGCCCCTAGTGATAACAATTTCATACATGCGACACACTGACGATATTTTCCATTCCCCTGAGGAATGTCACGTTATGATCTATTTTTAAACAACTGATATCCCGAAGCGACTCAGGACCACATCCCCATTCTTTGGAAAACACCGATGGTGGGGCGCCTGGGTGGCTCAGTTGGTTAAGCATCCGGCTTCGGCTCAGGTCATGATCTCATGGTCTGTGAGTTCCAGCCCCGCGTCGGGCTCTGTGCTGACAGCTCAGAGCCTGGAGCCTGCTTCGGATTCTGTGTCTCCCTCTCTCTCTGCCCTTCCCCTGCTCATACTCTGTCTCTATGTCTCTCAAAAATAAATAAACGTTAAAAAAAATTTAAAAAAAAAGAAAAACACCGATGTGAAATATATGACTGGGATCATTTAATGGTCATTCCACCTGTTGGGAGGTTGGTGGCTAGCTACATACGCAACCAAAATTACTTTTGCAAGAGCTAGTCTGTGTGGAACCACTGCTTTAAAAAGAAAAAATTCTCGTAATTTTGGTTTCACTTTGTGTCTCAGTGATGTATTTGTTCCTCGTATTGTCATTCCCACGGGGGAATAGAAGAGCAAGATCAGATATCCCTGAAAACTCAGAAATACCACTTTAAACACACACAAAAAGGAGACTGTGTTGTACAGTCCGTATAAACAACTACAAATTAAATTCCCACTTAATGCCTAGCTCCCTTATTTCATCTGCCTCCTGTCCCTTATCAAAGTACTCCTTTCCTGCATTGTTAAGAATCTGAATTCCTGGGGCTCCCGGGTGGCTCAGTCAGCTAAGCGTCTGACTTTGGCTTGGGTCGTGATCTCACGGTCTGAGTTCGAGCCCCGCGTCGGGCTCTGTGCTGACAGCTCAGAGCCTGGAGCCTGCTTCGGATTCTGTGTCTCCCTCCCTCGCTGCCCCTCCCCCCCTCATGCTCTGTCTCTCCTGCTCTCAAAAATAAATAAAACATTAAAAAAAAATGAAAGAATCTGAATTCCCGACTCGCAATGACGCTCGCGACCTATTCAGCTGAAAAAATAGTGGCCATACTTTTTTGATTCAATGCTGCATTTATTGTTTCAGGTTGTGTGGTGCTATGTGAAAGGGCAGTTATGGATTGAATTTTTACAAATCCATATTCCCTATGTTCCATTTGATGTATCTTTTAGGGATGGCATATGCTATATTATTCTCTCGCTCGATTTTCACCTCGGGGATAGGAGTATTGTTTTTCATCACACCTGGAATAAAAAAACAAAACAAAACAGGAATTATTGTTGGCATGAATTGAGCAACAGGTGATATAGCTATATTATTCATTCCATAAATCCAACAAGGCGAGTTGACTGTCTCAAGCCTCACTCTTTTCCTTCCCTCGCTTTCTGTCCCTTCACTGGTCCAGGATGAGGGGGCTCAGCCTACTGGAGCTGAAAGGTGTCCTGAGGCTCATGCCCCCAATAGATGGGCTAGTAGCAGTGGCCACACCGGTACCCTCTGCAGTCATGCAGCACTGTCCCTGGCAATGGCTGTGGGTCCTCACCCGCCCTCAACTTCCCTCGTGTCCCTAGAGTAGTAGGAGGGGCAGAAGGTAGGGCTCTGCTTAGAAGGCTGTAGAAGGAGATCCGAGGGCGGTCACAGGTTGGAGATAGGTTTAGAGAGTTTAGGAAATCACTCGGAATGCTACAAGGGGCCGGAAACGTGGTTTTCCTGTAGCTGAAATGTTAAAAGTTAATAAAATTAATGTCCAGTAGAATGATTTTACTGTATTCGGAAATATTCACATCAAATATTCGCCATCATTAATGCGGAACATTAAGGTTAGAGTCCATTTGGTTTCTGGTCTCCTTTGTTTTAGGTCAAGAAGCCTCTTTTTCAGACAATAAGAAAGACGGTGTCAGGGAGGGGCCAAGGCTAACAGGAGTTAGCTGTTATTTTACTATGTAGATACTATTTACTTTGTAAGAAATTGAATCGGTCTCGCGTACTGCCTCTCTCCAACAAATAGTCGCCCTGTGAGTTTACAGACTGTCAGGCGTTGATGCCTGTCTTTTGAGATGAACAGAATTTTCACCAACATGGGATCAGGGTTAGGAATGAGGATTTTGTGTGACTTACCTGAGTAAGTTGATGGATAGCCGTTGTCTCGATATGCTTTGTTGTTTTCATTTGGTTCATTGGGCATTCGGTTGAATTTTATGGGTGCTGCAAAATATTTGTTACCGGTTACTTGTCTCGAAAACTCGGAACAGGAAAATGTGATTACCTTAGGTTATAATTATACTTCCCCAGTGGCTAGTGTTACTTTTTTTTTTAAGCTTTATTTAATTATTTTGAGAGAGAGAGAGAGAAAGTCGGGGAGGGGCAGACAGAGAGGGGAACGAGAGGACCCGAGCAGGCTACACACTACCAACGCAGAGCCCGACGCGGGGCTCGAGCTCACGAACTCTGAGGTTGTGACCCGAGCCGAAGTCAAGAGTCTGATGCTTAACCGACCGAGCCCCCCGGGCGCCCCGGCTAGCATTACTTTTTAAGCGGATTGTTGTCCAGTTAATTTTTACTCACCAGAATCAGCCACGGGTACATAAAGTTGGCACCGCACTAAAAGGACAAAGATAAAAAAACAAAAGAACTTAGGACATTTGTCCATGATTTAAATATTTGAACTCTTTTATCAGAAAAAGGTTAACTGTGGCCCAGCTATCTGCTCCTTCTCTGTCCTGTGGACTAAGACGCTGTGCTCCCTTCAGGATTCTGAAGAGGGCCGCCTAGTATGAGGTCAGCACGCATCACTAGAGCTATTATCTCCCGGAACCCAGCCGGCCAATGGGGTGACTGAGAGAGTGAAGGGGCGGGCCTAGCAGGCTACCATGGCACCTGTGGAATCCACTCCCTGCCCCCGGAGGGCTTGCAGTTAGTAACAGAATGTCAGCAGTAATGCAGGGTAACACGCATCACCAGAAGGAAATAGAGGAAGGAGGGTAGCATGGAAATGGGAGGGAACTTGTGATCCCAATTCCTGCATTCCACCCGTGGTCCCTCACTTATTAGTTGACTTTCACGGATGAGTTGCTTTCCGAGTCTCAGTTTTCTCATCCATAAAATGGGAGTAAAAATAGTACCTGTTGCATATAGTTACTGTGATGGTTAAGTGAGTTAATCAGGGGAAAGTTCACACAGCAGGGTCTGAACCAACGCCAGCCTTTGCTATTATACATGGTAATATCCACATCCGTAGTAAACCCACAGCTCCGTATACTTCCAACCTCTGAGATGTGATTCAGAGACCCAAACCCATATGCCTTCCTCCCAGAGACTGTTTTATGGAGACAAATTGGATAATCCCCAAATGGGAAAATGCAAATGAAATGTAGGTGGCCTACCGGCAGGTCTGAGCCCTTGCCCTTGCCCTTGCCCTATCTAGAAGTTCTCACTGTGCACGAGGTGGCTTCAGGCTGCCCCGCAGCCGCATGGAAGACAGTGAGCCAGTAGGTCTTTGGGCCCTTCCCAGACCCGCTGCTGCCTGTCCCGTGCGAGAGCGGCAGAAGTCGGCCGGCCTTCAGGCCGTTTCTTGTGGCGGGCTTTTGCTTTATTCCCCCAACACCCTACTCCTGTCTCCTTCCCCTCATTCTCTGGCTGTGGCTGACCCTTGGGAGGCCTCGGCCCTCACTGCGTCCCACCCTGAACTCTCAGGATTGTATCTCTGACTCATTCCTTCCACAGTCGTTTGTCTTTAGACCCGGATCGATCCTGCCGTTTGTTCCCTGTTGTCTTCACTTCCGGCTTTCACTGTTCCCGTGGTACCAACGTTTTAATCAGTGTATGAGTCCGGATTCTACCAGAGACACAGAACCAACAGATACGTATGTCGTATGTATATCCCATATGGAGAGAGGATACACATTCGGGATATATGTACCAATATATTTTCTACATATCTCTTTATCTCTATCTCTGTGCATCTATCTATCTATGAATTGGCTTATGGGGGTACAGGTTTTTCCTCAGCCGAACCTCAGTTTAATTTAATTCTGTTCTCATTTGATAATTCCTCTGGAGTTATGGGTGAGGCTTCAGTAAACAAGTCGGCTCGAGGTAAACTAATGCTGTATTGGCGATATAGAAAACAGCGCCCTGCAGGTAGTAGTATGTTGGGAATATTCTGGTCTGTGATTTTGGAGCCTACCTCCCGTAGAGAACTTGAAAAACATGGATTCTCAGGGTGCCCGGGTTAGGCGTCCGACTTCGGCTCAGGTCATGATCTCACGATCTGTGAGTTCGAGCCCCGCCTTGGGCTCTGTGCTGACGGCTCGGAGCCTGGAGCCTGCTTCGGATTCTGTGTCTCCCTCTCTCTCTGCCCCTCCCCCACTCATGTTCTTTCTCCCTCTCTTTCTCAAAAATAAACACCACCTCAAAAAAAAATTTTAAACATACAGATTCTCAGGTACCAACCCCCAAGACCTACTAATTCTGTGTCTTTAGGGAGATACTGCATATATACGTGTGACAAGTATTTTTACTGGTCATTTGGACGCTCCTGATACGGTCTGGCCTCCTGGCGTGACAGACTGATAAGGAAGTTCTTCCAACAATCTTTCCGCCGGGCTCTCTGGCCTCTCCATTCCGTCTTTCACAGTGCTTCTCTCCTGTCGAGGGAGGGGTTCCCTTCATGGGGGAGTCTCTGCCGTAAGATTCATTATGCATTTTCCTCTCCTTCACTCTCTCCAGTTGGGCCGCGACCTCCCACGAACAGGCCCGGCAGCACTTTAGAATCAGAGCAAGCTGGCCCGCAGAGAGGGTACTAGAAGGGCCTCTGGGCCCACACGCAACACCGCCAGCTTCCTTACAGTCTGTCTTCTGACCCTCAATCCTAGCTCTTTTCACCAAGCTCTTACCTCGTTCTTTGCGCTCCTGACGGAATCCCCTGCCTCGCCTCGCCACCTTCAGAACCAGGGTTTGGCCTTTTTGCCTAAAAGTTCTTTTTCTTTCATCGAAGTCCTACCAGTGAGCCCAAAGTTCTCATGGCCGGACCTCGCCACGATTCCTTCCTTCTCGGCCTTGCTGCCTTCCCGCCTCCTTACCTGTCTGCCTTTCGGCCTCTCGTATCCGGCTCCCGCCCTCTTTTTTCTGTGACCTCTGTGCCTGACGTTGTATTGGAGAATAATACTAATTCATACCTGTGCCTCACGAAATTGCTATGAGAAGATTAAAGAAGCATTATAAGCCTAGAATTGTTTGGCTGTGCGCCCAGCTCTCGTGGGTTCTTGGTGCCTTGCCAAGCTGCGGCCGAGCCGGCCGTGGTCCTGTTGTCTCCTTGAAGGGCGGTCCACTGTGCAGCCAGAGGAGGGAGGTCAGAGACGAGAAACATGACGGCGCCTCCTGGCAGCATGCGGCACGTGGGAAAGGAGAGACACCAGGATCCGGCCTAAGATTGAGGCCGGAGATAGAGGAGAGGCGGTTCGAGGAAAGGAATCAATGATGCTCGTACAAAATGGAGGAGGAGGCCTGTTTTAACAGTAGGGCATCCTCCGAAGAGCTCTGGAGAGTCCAGTTAGACACAGATCTCCTTACCTCCGTCCAGTAGCGCAGCTACTAAAAATAGTCGAACGATTCTAGGCTACATCGGTTTTCTTTCCTCTTTACAGCACCTCAGTATGGAGCCAACAGGAATGGGTGTCAGTTCCCTTTTGTAGATGAGGATACTGGTGTTGGGAGAGGTACGTTGACTTGCCCGAGGTGCCCAAGGTGTCCTCAAACACTCCTGTGCTTTTCATGATCAATTCTAGACCGATCACTTCCAGGCTAGCTCTGTAGTTTGCACCTCTCCCGTGAAACTCTCTCTAGCCTTCACAACATCAAGAGAATTTCAAATTCAGTATTTCCAAAAGAGAGTTCTTTAAAAAAAATCTTTTTTTTTTTTTTTTAACATTTATTCAGTTTTGAGGGACACAGAGAGACAGAGCATGAGCAGGGGAGGGGGAGAGAGAGAGAGAGAGAGGGAGATACAGTATCTGCGCCGTCCGCACAGAGCCTGACGCGGGGCTCGAACCCGTGAACTGCGAGATCATGACCTGAGCTGAAGTCAGACGCTTAACTGACTGAGCCACCCAGACGCCCCCCCCCACCACCCGCAAAAGAGAGTTCTTGATTCATATCTTCCTCCCTCAAATCTGTTTCTCCTCCTGTCTCCCCATCAATTACCTGGCACCCCCATTCAGCCAGTAACTCACGTCCGTAACTAAGAGTCATCCTAGATTTTATTTTCCCTTACTACACTAAGGGAAACCCCCTGTTGACTCTACTTCCAAAATATGCGCGGAATTAGAACCCTTCCATCACTCACTCGGCTTCCACCCGAATCGAGCCGTCCTCATCTTTTGCCTGGACTTCTGCAGGATCCTCGTCACGGATCTCCCTGCTCTCACAGCTTGCCAAGATATAGTCTGTTCTCAAGAAAATAGTCACAATTATAACTGGAAAACGGAAATCGGATCAGGCGATTTCCCTGCTCAAGTCCCTGCGATCCCTCACCGTTGCAATGAGATATTTGTGGGATCTGGCCCTCGTCCACATTTTTGGCCTCATCTCCTACCTCGTTCTATCTTTCCATCCCTGGGCATTCTTCTATCAGCCCCGGAAACACTTCTGCATATGATTTCCTGCTTTCTTCCTTGTCATTCAGGTCTGGCCTCACTGTCACTCTCTCAGAATGGCCCTTCCTGACCATCCAAGGATGCTCTGTCACGTTATTGTGTTTTATTCTCTTTGCAGCCCTCATCATGATCTTATGTTCTTATTATTTGTGTGATTCCTTCTATTGATCTGTCTTCTCTATAAAACTTATAAGCTCTTGGAAGCCGTGGACCTTGTCTGTCTTATCCGTTTGGACGACCGCACCTAGTCCAATGGTTGACTCTCCCCACTACCCTCTGTGCTTTGTCCTCCGGTGTCCTGAAGTCTTTCCGATCAACAGAAGTAACGACTCCAGACTACTCTGTGTTCTTTAGCCAAAATCTGGACTGCTTTGACGAGTCCATAGTACCATCGTCTGAAAGACATGCCAGAGAAACTCCGGAGAAGAATATTCAAAATGGTGATGAATTTCGAAACTTCATGAGGAACAGGTCGTGCGATGTCAGCGTTCATCACCAGTTTTCATTGTTCTCTTGCTCATTTGTGCTGTCTTGCTTTCTCCCCAATGTTTAGTCGTTAATACTTCTAGTTGGGTTAAAAATAAACTCTAATTCCGGGCCTTCTTTTTTTCCTTCTAATGAAAACCTTTGAATTCAGATGAATTAGACTTTTGTCTAAATTCTCAGCAGGACATTTGAGCTTCCTATG
Organism: Paradoxurus hermaphroditus; assembly: GCA_004024585.1. NCBI lineage: Eukaryota > Metazoa > Chordata > Mammalia > Carnivora > Viverridae > Paradoxurus > Paradoxurus hermaphroditus. The sequence goes on along the minus strand of PITB01015416.1, from coordinate 13,786 downwards.
TGACCTTCTGTGGTTTTTTTTATTCTGTACTTGCACGGGTAGGATCTCATGCCAGAGGCTATGTTCTGACAGATGCAAATGGCTGGAAAATTCAATTGACTTTCCTTTTATGCAAAGAAAAGTAGTTAAGTGTATTATATTCTCCGATCTCCTAGGCATTAGGTTGCAAACACCATCATCTTTTCTCTTATCTCCCGATTTAAAAAGAAATTAGAGCCATTTTCGTAGCAGTACCAGACACGAGAACATCAACAGCACAGGACATAACCTCAGTGGAATGTAGTTCCAATTCTGCCAGTCCTTCTGCCGACCCTGGTTCCTATTCTTCCGCCGAAGGAGGACCTGACCAACCTTCCCTTGCTGTAGGAGCGGTACGTGCGGCTCTTTTGTTGAGTCCGTTAGTGCTCAGCTCTGCTGTTCTCCTCGGCCCAAATGGGGACACAGGGATCAGCTCCAACGACCCGGGTGCCTCACACAGTGCCACCAATGACCTGCCTGAGCAATCAATGGTCCGAGGTTACTCTCTTGAGAATCCTTCCTAAACAGTTTATTTCACATATTTTATTTAAATTGGATTGCCTTTTAATCAAGAAGTCATTTAGATCAGGCCTAGAATAGAGTCACTCCTTTGGTATAAATATTCTTTCCAGAACTCTCCAAAGAAGATATTTGTATCTTCAAAAAAAATTTTTTTTTAATGTTCATTTCTTTTTGAGAGAGAGAGAGACAGAGACAGAGCATGCGTCGGGGAGGGGCTGACAGAGAGGGAGACACAGAATCTGAAGCAGGCTCCAGGCTCTGAGCCGTCAGCACAGAGCCCGACGCGGGGCTCAAACCCATGGATTACGAGATCATGACCTGAGCCAAAGTCGGATGCCCAACTGACTGAGCCCCCCCGGGCGCCCCAAACATATTTGTATCTTACATAGTAATGGCAGCTCTCTAGAATACAAGATGAAACTGTAATTTTCCTTCCTCCTGCTGTCCTTTCCCAGGGTTGATGATCACAGTTATAATAGCATAATAAGAGGTATTCGTGAGGCTGGGCTTGAGAAGTTATTTTTGTTGTTTAAAAAGAAATTTCTCATCAAGCATCCACTAAATGGCTTTGGCAGCTGCTGAAGACTGTTGCCTAGATCCATTGTTTGGTCGAGGGATGCAAAATGGTGATTTTTTCCCCCTAATTTTCTCAAGCCTTCTGTATATATTTGCTGGAAATTTGCTTTAAAAACAAAGACCTTCCTCTTGTTAGTGACTTGATGATGTTGAAATGCGGTCCACACAGGAAAGTTAAGATAAATGCTTGAATAGTTCCCTTTACTTATCAATTTTACGAATAAGGGGGTGTTACCTTAGTAACTACCAATAGTGACCATTGATTTGGGGGGGATTAATTACGATTTTCACATATTTGATGTATTCCAAGCCGTTTCAGGCATTATGATTTTTTTTTTTTTTTTTTTTTGATGTTTGTTAGGAGCCCCTTCATGGTGGCTTTCGAGTGGGCCTGGAAGTTTCCATCAGGCGACCAAGCAGGCAGGTCAAATCAAGAGCGGCTACAGCGAGATCCCTGGGAGGGAAAAGCGGTGGTTGCTGAGGGCCAGCTCTGGTTACCTGGCCTCAAGCAATATGCCAGACTCCCAGTGAAGGCCTACAGTTCTTTCTTCATGTTTGTTACTGTTATTTATGACTAAATGATCGCTTGGATGCCGACACGAATCTCTTCATATTTACTCTTCCTTTACCTCTGTATGTAATCTAACTACACTGAACCCTCTCCGCCCCCCGCCCCTCGCTCTGGCACCATGTTGAAAAGAAGCGATAAAAGTGGGCATCACTCATCATGTTTCCAGGTGCGGGAAGAAAGCTTTCAGCATTTCAACAGAATGTGGGAAGTTTGTGTACTCCCTCTGTGTACACTCACCACCAACCCTATCTTACCCCACCCCTGTGCACATTTGTAGATACTTTTTTAAAAAAGTTAATTTATTTATTTTTGAGAGAGAGAGAGCATTAGCCAAGGGAGGAGCAGAGAGAGAGGGAGACACAGAATCCAAAGCAGGCTCCAGGCTCTGAGCTGTCAGCACAGAGCCTGACGCGGGGTTTGAACCCACGACCTATGAGATCACGACCTGAGGCAAAATCGTTCGCTAACCAACTGAGCCACCCAGGCCTCCGTACATTTGTAGATACTTTTTACCGAACAATGATGATGGCTCTAAGCCACAAGAGCTGCTCAGTTGGGCTAATCCACCATGTATTCAGTTGGTTAAGAGACAATACGCCAAACGGGCACAGTCTGTTACTTACAAGGACAGCAAAAGCAAGATCAGAAGGTTAGCGTGGTGTCAGCCCTCCACCTCCCTGATCCCACAGAATGACAACCAGAGGGACAAGGCGGCAGATGACACGAGCAGCGAGCCAGTCTATCATGGAGGAGCTGTCTCCATACTATATCCGGTGGGTCCTACGGCCTGAAGGTGTACACTAAGGGAGGAAGCAAGATGAAAAGTCCCGTGCCTCCCCAGAACCGGGGAGGTGTAGCTGCCTTTTCGCAGCCCCCCACACAACAGGGAGGTAGCGAGGAACAGTCTTCACGAGACTGCTTGTCTTGCCGAGTTTCACGGACGATCCCGCGCATCTCGCCGAAACTTAGGGTCAGCTTGTAATTGAGCCTCACTTACGGGGCCTCTGTGGAGATACCTGAGCAGAGGCGTTCCCCTATAACCAAAAAGAAAGAATGAAAATTAAGGAAGCTCTTAAACTATATTGATAAACAGTAATAAAAATACTTCGATTTCGATTTACTTATTACAATAAAATTCTAGTAATACTGACTGGGTCAGTTGTCAAATTGTGTTCTTTAGAAATCATTCAGGGGGCGCCTGGGTGGCTCGGTCGGTTAGACCTCTGACTTCCACTTGGGTCATGATCTCACGGGTCGTGGGTTCGAGCCCCGCGTCAGGCTCTGTGCTGACAGCTCGGAGCCTGGAGCCTGCTTCAGATTCTGTGTCTCCCTCTCTCTCTGCCCCTCCCCAGCTTGCATTCCATCTCTCTCTCTCTCAAAAATAAACGTTAAAAAAAAAAAAAAAAAAAAAAAAAAAAAAAAAAAAAAAAAAAAAAAAAAGAAAGGAAGAAATCATTCGGTCATGGTAAGTCGGGATTTTACCACTAGATGGTGCATGACAAAATTCATCATCCAATTGGTCAGTGTGGAAAGCTTTCTCTAAAGGAGAGATTATAAAGCGAATTGTCAGTAATTCCAAACTATATACGAAATTTAACTTTAATTCTTGTGCAGTAAGTATTTCAAAATGTCCTCTTTATTTTCTGGATTTTAGACCCAAGAATAATAGAGTAGAAACCTGCGTATACTTAACCTAGATTTACCAATTTTAACGTCTTGCCGCATTTGCTTTCTCTCTCTCTGTGATTTTTTCTAAAGCATTTCCAGGGTAATTTGTAGGCATTATGACACTTCACCTGTCAGTACTTAACATGTATCTCGTGAGAACAAACCATTATCCTCTGTTATCATACCTAACAACTTTTATGTTGATCCAATATTCTCTGATATGTAGTCTGTATTCAGATGTCTCGGTTGTTCCAAAAATGTCCTTTATAGCTATTTTATCTATCCAGGATCTAACCAGAGATCACACGCTGCATTTGGAATACTTCTTTTTCTTTTTTTTTTTTTGGTCATATCTCTTTAATCTTCTTTGATTTGGAGCAGTTTCCCTTCCCTTCCTTTTAAAAAATATGACAATTTTATACCCATATACAAATATGTATATTACTTACATATTAAAATAATAAGAATGAAAATATTTACTATGTATTTCTTCACTTCCTCCACCCAACGGGAATCCGATATTTTTAGCCAAACGATGTAACAACCCTAATTATAAACGTTACCCCAAAACTGATGAAGTGTAAAAAGTATGTCAATAAAATATCTCTGTTTCTAAATGCAGCAGTTTTATGGGTCATGTGTAATAAACACCTGGACAGAAGTTTGGGGGATAGTCGTTCGTAAGATTATGAGATTTCAGAAGGAAACAGACCGTGTTTTATTCATTTTTATAATGGCCGCCCACCACACAGCATATCGAATGTGGTGAGGCTCAGTACATGTTTGGGGAGTGAACGAACGGTTCGCTTTGTTTTTTTTTTTTTTAATCGTAGCAAAACATACATGACCTGAAATTTAACAGGGCAACTATTTTAAGTGTACAGTTCAGTGGCATTCAGTACATTGACATTGTTGGGCGCGGTTCTCTTTTACTAACCTAAGGGATATGTGTTAATGGCAGAAAAGTTATCAGGTCGTCGGCAAGGAAAACCACCTAAACCCCCATCCGATTCTGCCATCCATAGAAAGCCCAGATGCGATCGCTCTAAACATCTTCGCGTGTGTTCTTCCAGATTTCTTCGTGTACACTAGCTCCCGTCCACGTAAGTTACACGAGCGATCGCGTCATACATATTGTCCAATAACCTGCTCTTACTTCCTTAACACGTGGTCAACATTTTGTCACGTTCGTGTTAATATTTACAGATAAGGGTTGCCTTTGATCTGGTTGTATGTCATCCCCTGTTTTTACGACATATACCTCCAGTAGCCATGCTGATGAGTGGGGGTAAGGACACAGATGAGTTTTGTGCGTTATTTTTTTTTTTTCCTCTGCGCATAGCGTGTAATGACAACACGGGTTTAGGGCCTGAATCCCTCTGTGGAAGTTGGGGATTGCAGAAGGCATTAGGCATCTTTTGTGGAGGCCGACGTTTAGGTCAAAGGTCTGACGACAGCATTGCACCAAGGGAGGGCAGAAGAACAATCTGTCCTTTGAAGGGAATGTCACCCCAGTCCAAAATCTTCCTCTGGAGAACTTGTCATCGAACGCCTGACCCTCCCGGTTACTTACCTGGGGGAAAACAGACATCGAACGACAGAACGCCACAAGAGACTAGACCTCGTCAGTGTTCTCGGATGCCTAGTAGGACCACTGCAGAAAAAAAATATTAATGAGACTGTTGCTAGGAGACGGGAGAGCCAAAAGCCCACGGCATTGCAGGGGTTTCACGGGAAATCAAGGCAATTTAAGTGTGTTTTAGATCAGAGGTTTAGCTCCTAAAATCTGTTCTTCGACCAGCGTGTACTTTTTGGCACGTAATGTTTAATGTGATTTTATGTTCTGGGAGGAATTTGACGATAATTCCAAGGCGTTTCATTTCTTTCCACAGAGCTAATCCCTTCTTCAGAAGACAGCTCATTTTCAAGTGGCTGCTGCTTTCCCCCCACCCCTTCAGTGCGACAGCCTCAGAGCCGGCGGAGAGGCAGAGCGCAGGCAGCTGGTAAGTAGCTGAGAAATCTTTTGTAAAAATAGATCCCCAAAATACGCTCGGCCAAGAATCCCCAGTTCTAATCAGCAGTGTCGGGAAAACGGCTGCATTAAATTCTAAATATCCACGGTCACTTCGCTCGTTTAAAGCTTGGGTCTTAAACGGCAAACGAGCTGCCGGAGGGAAATCTAGAAGCGTCCCCCTGTGATTGCGGGAAGCTGTTTCCCAACGTATGACTCGATGAAGATGTTACCAAAATGAGAAATTGCGTTCGGAGCAGTATCTCAGCTTTACGATGTTTGGGTGAGCCTTGAGAAAATGGGTTACGATTCAAGATGTTTTCAGATCTGAGTTCCCGTCCCCGTGTGGAGAGAGCAGGAGAAAACTGTTACTTGGCAGGGGGAAGAACGATACCATCCCTCATTTTTTTTTTTTTAATTAAGAAAATCATGTGATTGGATGTCTGTACAGGAGAGAAAATGAGAAAGAGGCCAGCCTGTACCGTTCAGCCTAATTGCTTCACGTGAGAGGTGAACATGCGTTGAAGGGGAAGGATTAAAATTTGGTTTTAGGCTGAAAAATCATAACAGTGAAATAATGACTTTGGCGACTGCGCCTTTCTTTTGAAAATCATGTATCTGTACTTGCGGACATCCGTGTACAGGAAAGGCAGAATATTCTCGGTGCCTCTTTATTTCAAAAGGGGTGGAAGAAAGAGAGCAGCCGTTCCCTTCTGTTCGTTTCTGAAACGCGCCTGAAAACGTGTAAAGTGTCGAGCCCCCTTTTCCCTAGGAATTGCATTCGTAGGCCCGTTTCTGCCAGAAAACAAACAAACACACAAACCCAAACTGGAGCGGTGGTTTTTTCTTTCTTTGAAATCCAGGCCGTGTTGACACTTCGACAGGAAGGCAGGAGGGGAAAAAAGGAGGTAGCTTTTTGAGTTAGGTGACCAACAGTGGTCAAGGAGGAAACCTAAGAAGGAAAAGCTCGAAAGAAACCCCGCAAGATGGGCCATTTTTCCAAGCTTGGAAATGGGGAATGGGGGAGAGCGGGCCGAAGGCAGAGGGAGGGGGCACTGAAGCGAGCACTGCGGCAGAGAGAGTGCCTGACGCATCCCAGGACATGTGACCGTTCTCGGGTGCAGTAAAGAAACTGCTCAGGAGTCCATCTTGTCTAAGAGATTCCACACCTGCTAACCTGCAGATAATACCGTCCTCGCGACGTCGCACACACCGAGGCTGCTTTGCCGGACGTCCCCCTGGCTCATAGGTACACTGAGGCTTCGATTGGCTCGCTTTTATCCTTAGACTTTCTTTTCCGTGCCCCCAGCAAAGAGCTCTCATGGCACTCATTAAAATACTGCCTTTCCCCTTTCCTGTAAACATTTCACGTATTAATTGTTTCCAACTTGGAAAAATTACCCTCGGCCCCTCTTTCCTGAATACGTACCGGTAAATCCAGAGAAATGTATATTTATGTCGCAAACGAAGATCATTGGTACATTACAGTTTTCAGCCTGCTTGAATCATCAGTAAACAACATATTGGCAGCAGTTCGCCATCGTTTTACACATTCCTTAAGAACGCAGGGTTCGATGGGAACGTGACTTCCGATCATTTCGGTGTCCCACTCAGTGTCTAGGCATAGAATGTTTTATAAATCTCTGTGTGCCTTTCTGGTTTTTGTTTCCCTAGGATAAGTGCGTAGACGTGGCTTTTCTGGATCAAATGGTATGAACCGGTTTAAGATTTCTCCTCCACCGCCTCCTTAAACGTTATCGCCTGATTTATTTATCATATGTGGTGAAAATATGATTTCCCAGTTGTCCTTTGCCTATTGATTTTGTACCATGTATGCCGTATTTTTTTTTTTCCCCATGTTGCGGCCTCACGGTCTTAGAGACCCACGGCTCCCAGCTTTCTGACGTTGTGATTTAGTTCTTTTCTTTGACGAGTATATTCACCTGTCCTTTTTTCCCAGTCATTTCATGGCTTCGTGTTTTACAGTTAACCCTAATTCATCTGGAATTCATTTTGGCATGTGGCGTGAATATGAAGTGGGATCTAATTTTGTTTTTTTTCCAAATAGGTCACCAATTGTTTCAGCATCATTTATTGAATAAGCCAACCAACCTCCTTCCACTGGTTTGAAATGGCAAGAACTGCTCTCTCACTAGCTAGGGTACCACGGGCCACAGGTCGGCCATTTTCTTTCTGCCCCAGGTGGCCCCCGTCCGCAATCGTACTCCTACCTTCTTGCAGCTTCGGGCAGCATGCTAAAACGTCACGTTTGTGCTCATGCCTTTCAGGAATTCTAGACACACGCGGTGTAGGTCCGTGGTTTTCAGACAGGATTTAAAAATGTTAAATATTCCCCAACCGTGCTATTGCTATTTTCTGATGCTTTTTACAAGTTAAAATGAGGGATCTGAATAGATAAGACCACGGTCTCAGATGCGCTATTGTCCTTGGACACGGGTGACATCCTAATTGTGGGTTCGAAGCTTACCCCCTGGGGTCAGTGTTACTCTTAAGGTTCCTCCCTCAACCTCTTTTTCTACTCCTCAGGTACTCGGAGAATTAAAGCTGTCTGGACTCAGTTCCTGGAGTTTTCTAGAACGGTGTAAGAAGGAAATGTAAGGGCTGTGTGAGGAGCAGAAATCAATAACGCTCGCCGGCCCGTTGCTGGCAGTAGTCTGATCTAGGGATTTAAAGAGGTAGGATGAGTCCCAATCCATGCCACCACTGCCACCATCGCTCGTAGGTAAGGACGCACCCCAGCGTTTCACCTCTTTTCACTGCAGGCGGAAGGCTCAAGCGGGAAACAGACTCTTAGTGGGAGAAGAGTTAAGTGTTGCTCGCAGAAATATTTGATTCTTAAAAATCACCTGCCGCCCCCTGCCGCCACCCCCTCATCCTCATGTCCAACGCAGCTTGCTTTCTCTCTTGACTTCAGACTCTGGCCTCTAGCCTTTACTGATTCAGGAAGAAAAACAGGGGGCGCTGAGTGGGAGGATGCCTTGCGTGTTTTCATCGCAAGGGGCTCTTTTGGCTCACAGCCACGGCCCCGGTCACTTCTTGACTTGCCGCATTCGGCTGTGATTTGTTTGCGACTGGAGGCTGGTTTCCCTGGCAACAGCAGCTCGCCAGGGCATGCGCGGTTACTCCTCTGCAGTGGCAGAATGCGGCCGTGGGGGCCGGCGTCACAGTCATGATGTCAGTGTCTCTGGGCTAAGTTCCCGTCGCGATGGCGCGCAGAGAGCGTTGCGTTAGTTTCTCATACTTGGAAGGCTTTGAGCTGCTCCCGTTTTCGTTCGCTATGTCCAGCAGTGACCACGAAGTATTCCCGGTGTTTGAGGCCACCGATGCCCTCCCCCCTGCCCCCCCCCCCCGGGGCCCTGAGGGGATTGGTGATCGTGTGGGCACAGGAAACAAGCTGCTTGCTTTCAAACCTCCACCTCTGGCTGGGCGTGTGGCCTTAGGACAATTCCTTGCCGTCTCTGTGCTTCTCAGATGGAGAGTGCAGATTAACGATAGCACCTTCAGAACGGTGTCCGTTACGGAGTAACCATTGTGTCAGCGTTGGCATTATTATTTGTAGATATTAAAGGAGAATTTGCCCTGAAACAGACTTGCGCTGCAATGTACAAACTTACCCTCTAAGGCCCGCTGGTCACGTCACACGCACACACACGCACACACACGCGCACACACTCGCACGCACACGCGCACACACGCGCACGCACACGCACACACCCTCGCAGCACACACGGTCTTCCCACCACACGGGGATAGGCAGTCATCTCTCACATCACACATATTCTCGGCAAGGCGCAAAGTCTCACTTCAGCAACACAGACCTGCCCCCCAGGACACAGACATGCCCTTCCATAAAGACTCTCCCACGACACACCCACAGCCCCGACGTCACAGACTGTCCCCATAGCACACAAGCCCTCAGTGCGGCCCGGTCTCTCCGGCCTGGTCTCTCCGGCAAGCCCAGACTCGCCCCGCAGGACACAGACATGCCCTACGCACCCCCCCACCCCCCCATAGAACGTGGCCTCCGCCGCTGGCACACAGACTCCCCTCACGTCCTGGAGACACTCCCTAGGGCAGTGACCCGGGGCACACGGCCTTAGCCCGCAGCACAGGCGCACCCTAGAGCCCGGGGACCGGCCACAGAACACGGACCTCGCCCCAGAACGTGGTTCACGACGCAGCTCGGAGGCCCGCGCTGAGAGGCAGACGCTCGGACACAGACCCACTGGCTCCGGGGCACCAAGACAAGCACCCCAGGACTCGGACCGTACCCAAAGGACCCAGACTTGCTCCCTAGTATACAGACTCTACCCACGTCGCGCAGACTCACCCCACAAAACACGGACTAAACCCATAGCACGGAGGGTGTCCCCACGACACACGGGTGCTCCCCGCAGCCAAAAGGTTGTTCCCCCACAACACGGTCTGTCCCGCAGACTGAGATGGCCCCCGGCAGAGCCGCTCCCTGCAGCCTATGAACTCGCCCCACTGGCTTCGGGCACAGGGCGCGGGCCCTCCCGGTGCTCACGGTCCCGATGCGCGGCAGGCAGGCTGGCCCCAGGGTGCGGTCCCTCCCCCCAACACGGAGACTCTCCCCACAGCACTTGACAGCACACGACACACAAACGCGACACACAGGTACCGCAGGACGCCGGTTCTTGCCCCACGGCGCCCTCGTTTGCGCTGCAACGGCTGGGCCTCCCCCGTCCACGCGGTTACCAGACAACGCGCGTCGGGGCCCCATAGCGACACGCGCGCCCCCAAGTCCTTAGACGCGCTGCAGTAAGTTGCCACCCCCTGCCCCCAGTGCACAGCGCTGTGTCGCGGCGGCCCCACAACGGACAGACTGGCTCCGTGACAGACACACTCAGGCCGCGGCGGCACCTAATCCGTCTCCGAAGCGTCCGGAGCCACTCCTCGCGGGCACGCGCATCCGCCCCGCGGGGCGCCGGCACAGAGGTGATCCCAACCACCCTCATTCACGTCACCGCGCGGACGCCACCCACGACACACACACGCGTCGCACGGCGCGGCACCCCGCCCCCACAGCGCCCGCGACTGTGTCCCGACACACGCTTGTCATCCAGACGCGCGGCACGAAAGCCGTACGCACCCGCTCCGCGACGCACAGGGACACGACCGAACGCTGCGACTCACCACCCCGACCGCACAGACAAGCCCTTGCCCCACCATGTGGTCACACTGTCACAACTTACGGCTCACGGGCATGCCCGTAAACCCCTAGATTCCCTCTGCGCTGCGCAGGTCTGCGTCACGACACGGACTCGCCCGAACACGGAAAACCCACACGTCACACACGCGTGCCCCGGTTCGTGGCCACGCAACACGCGTACGGCCCCTGCGAGGCAAACACGTCCATCGTGGGGTACGGACGTAGCTCCCCACATTACTGAGCCCCAACTCCGACCTGCAACAGAGACACAGCTTGTGCGGTGGTTAGGAGGAAGGCCTCTGCGCCCGGCCTACCGGGGCGGGGAACCCGGTTCCACCCCTTTCTAACGGTATCGCCTGGGGTAAGTACACGTCTCTGTTCTTTAGTGTGCCGATCTGTAAAACAAAGGCAACAGTAGTACCTACTCAAAAGGGTTGTTGCGAGTGGTAAATGAATTAAGGTCCGTTAAGTGCTTACTCGAGGATCTGGTAGGCAGGATCTACCGCCCTTGTGAATTTGTTAGGACCGTCTTGCCCCCCACCCCCACCGACATGTGACTATAAAAGCAAAAAAGTCCTACCCCAAATACCTCCAACCGTCTGACGACAGGAAGATCGAGCACCCGATACACAGGCTAGCTTGAGAACATGTAAAAACACATGGCAGCACACAGATCCCCCCCACAACCCTCCCCCCCCACGCTGCAGAGCACACATGGAACCCTAGACCAGAGGCCTCTCGCGATAGTCAAAACCGTATCACAATCAAGAAGTTGGCCATTCGGGGCACAGGCTTGCTCTGTTATACACAGACTCGCCCGGCAATATTCAGACTGGGTGCATGACGCCCAGCCTCACCCCACAAGGCACAGACCCACGACATACACACGCACACGCACACACACACGCATGCACACACCCTGCAACTCAGCAGCGCGCCCTGTATCACACCAACACACCGTCCCGTGCTCGGGGCTTTGCTTGATAATGTGTGCATATGTTTTCTATTCACAAACATGCTCTTGACCTTACAAGACTTGCGCCATGATACTGAGACTCATCCTGCGACACACAGACTCACCCAACAATTCGGGGTTCCCCATGACGCAGACTCATTATAGTACGCACACTCATCCCAAGACACCCAGACACGCTCTACACTGCATAGATTTGCTCCAAAACAGCTTAGCATGTACATTATACCCTATACGATACATGGAATTGCCTCGTGACCTACAGAGCGAACCCACAAATAAGGTCTCTCCTGTAAAGCGAGGCTCGCCTGGCAATACAGAGAAAACTCCCTAATACATAGTCCATATCCCAGGACGCCTGGAGGTCCTTCAGTGTGGATGGAGAAGCCTCACCGTGCTCGCCATGCGTAACACACAGCCTCACTGCACGATGCACAAACTCCTCCCCCCGCGAAAGGCCCACTTGCCTCTATTGTGCAAACATGTCCCGCAGCACGAAGACACTTCCGTGGACACAAACCGCAAAATGCACACATTCCTCACGAACACACCCATGAGTGCGCGTGCACACACACACGCGTGCGCACGTACACATACAGACACACACGCACACTACAATGCACAGAGGCACTGTCCGATGCACAGACGGCCCCCTCTGCAGTGTAGCAATTAGCCTCGGCGTCCCCGGAGACCCCGACCGCACGCACACGCTTCGCCCAGCACGCGCGGTTTCCCCGCGACTCACAGGACCACATCGCAGGGTACAAACTTCTGCTCTAAAGCAAAGACTCGAGCAACTCTACCCGGCCTGACTCCGCGAGGCGCAGATACGGGCCATAATCCAGGCAGGAGACGCACGAGGAAACACGCCTTTCAAAACAGGCACTCACGCAAACACGCCGGTTTCTTTGACGGCTCACAGAACCGCGTGGCCACGCGACTTTCCTTTCAAGCAGAGGCTTCGCACCGCTTACCCGGTGGGCCCACGATAGAAAGCCTGGCCACGCCGTGCGAACAGTAGCGTCACAGTGCCCTCTCCTCAACGCCCACCCACAACGCACAGAGGGGCCCCACATTGTTTGGGATTGCACCCATACTCCCTAGGTGTTCTGGAACCCAAAACACGCCACGACAGCCAGGCACACCCCACAAGCCCCAGAGACACCCCACAAGCACAGCACACCCCAAAACACAGGAGCAGTGGAGGTTGTGGTTAGAAGCTTACACTTAGGATTCCGACCGCCTGGGTTCCGATCCCACGGGTAGTGTTGACTAGTTGTGTGATGTCGGAAAGGTTTCTTAACTTCTCTGTGCCTTATTTTTCTCAGGTACAGATTGGAACAATAATAGTACCTACTGAGTAGGGCTGTTAAGAGGAACAAGTGAGCGCATGCCTGTGAAGTGTCCAGAACAGTGCCTGGCACGGAAGTAGTGTTATCGATGCTAGCCGATCTTGTTGTTACGGTTACTGTTGTTTCTACACGTGGACCTGGACTGTGCTGGTAAGACTCGATCGGAAAAAATTACAATCAACCCATGGCACGTGGAGTCTACCTCCATGAGCCCAGAATCCCACCGAAGCTCACACTCTCACCATTTGCTTTACAGTTCCCAAATGGCAGCACTTAGCCCCCAGCACCCGGAAGCGGCTGTCACACAACATACCCATGATACAGATTCACGCATCTATGCGAGGACTCCCCAACCGAACGCACCCCATCCTATGTACACGTGCTCTACAGGACACACACTCAGCACGGAACACGTTGGCCGGCGCGACGTCAGGAAGACGTGAGCCCCACGCGGACTCTCTTTCCACACGATCCCCACTTGCGCCACAATACGCAGGCTCGTCCCCCACCACGTGGACTTCCCCCTTCCCCACAAGCAGGTCTGGAGCGCACAGAACTCTAGGACGAAGCAGACGCAGCCCGCGGTGCCCGTATTAGGCACGTAACACGCACGCTGGCTCCAGGAAACGCCCTCGTTTCGCAATACCGAGACTTGTCCTGCAGCGCGCGGAAGACCCTCCCACACACAGACGCACCCCCCTCACCACGGTTCAGCACCTCAGGGTAGACTTCTCCCCCGCGACAGCACGCCAGCTTGCCCCGCCGGGCCCCGTAGCCTCACGACACTTCGCCGTACCCTATAATGCACAGGCACCCCCACGGCCCCCAGCTCCCCGGGGGAACACCATTATATCACAGTGCAGAGGCCCCGAACACCTTCAGTTGTCTCCACATAGCCCCC
>PITB01015415.1:0-42981 GCA_004024585.1 Paradoxurus hermaphroditus | reverse complement strand
GGAGAATACGAAGTAAGCCTGGAGGTGACAGTGCAGAGCCCAACAGAGGGCCGGAACTCATGAATCTGAGATCATGATCTAAAACAAAGTCTGACAGTTAACCAACTAAGCCACCCGGGCACCTTTAATGACTAGATTTTTATTTATCTGTTTGTTTGTTTGATGTTTGTTTTTGAGAGAAAGAGAGAGCATGAGCGGGGGCTCAGCCATGCCCACCACACAGGCCTCAGGACAGCTCCGTCACCTGGACTAGACCTCGCTCCAGCCGCCCTTACCTACGGCTCCCCTCCGGCCCTCCTCACCGAGGGCTCCTACCTAGAGCCGACCTGCATGGTTCTATGGCCTGGCCCCCAGCCACCATATGGACCATTCCCTCCCTCAACGTGTGCTCTAGACCCAAAGGACCACAGGGTCCCCGGACTACGGAAGTATTCACACAGGTCACGACACAGAGAGCACATCTCAGAGCCACTGGGCTCAATGTCACAGGAAACCCAGCTACTGCAGGACACTGTTGGGCAATCCGGTGTACAGACGAAGGACAGACAAGATAGGTGACTCTGCCCACACTGCCCGTAAGACCTGGAGTCCAAGGGCCTCCCTTGACCCAGCCACTGCAGGTCCTGCCCAGGTCTGTTCCTCCTCCTCCTTCTCTGACAAGTGCAGGAGGAAGCGAAGGGCCTGCAACCAGTGCCTTTTGGCCACCATCACCCCCAGACACTTGGCTGAGCTGGGGCGTGAGAAAAAGGAGGCTCTCCAGAGCTCCAGAATTCGAAGTAAAGGGACAGAATACGGGCAACTTGGGAGCATGTAAGACACTAAGCTTACACCCAGAAGACCAGCCATCCCGCCCGTGTACAAACCCCAAAGACATGAAAACATGTGCCCACACACAGACTTACACACAAATGTCATTAGGGCCTTCACTCCTAACAGCCCCAAACTGGAGACACACTAGCCCCCAAACGAGTGTCCACCCCTGGGCAGAGATACACGACACGTGGCACAAGCGTACGAGGGACCGCCGCTCTGGAATCGGAACACAGACTCCGACCGTGCGGCGCACGAGGGTCTCAAAAAGGCACGCGCAGGGAGAAGCCAGACCGAAGAGCACATGCCGGTTAGCCCTCTGTGCCGACAAGCCCATAAGAGGCGAAACTGACGGCGGGTGCGAGAACCAGCCCAGACGGTGCCGAGAGGAGGCCGCGAGGAGGCGGCCTGCGGGGGTGGTAACGTGGCGGAGGTTTGCACTATTAGGCATAAGAATGTGTCAAAATTCACGGACTGGCTTAGGATTTACTTAAGATTTGTGCATTTCAGTATAAATTCTTACTCAAAGTAAGACCGCAAACAAACTCTGAACCCTGGGTAACGACTGGAACACATGCTGAAGCGCTGAGGGTGAGACGCGCGGAGTCTGGGGTCTGACGCGCAGCCCGTCGCCAACGGGCGGCGTGTCGGCCAAGCGGAGGAGGGCTGGCGCCCAACAACGTAAATACAGCGACACGCGGCCTGGCGCGCACCGACGGCAGGCGTCCACGCGGTGCTCACGTGTAGGCCTTCCGATATCCTGGAACGCCTGGGGAGGGGGCAGTAGGTTTCTAACATTATGGATAAGAGACGAGATGGTTCTGGAAGACCGGGTGTGTGAGGAACAAAGAACAGGGAGAGAGCACCCTGAAACCCAGAGTATTTTAGGGGCTTCGAGGAGAAGGGAAGAGGTTAAGCCCAGCCCAAGGAGCCTGAGGAGTGAGGGGCATTCCTACGGTTGGCTGAGGGCACGGCAGGGCAAGGGCTGGAAGAGAGAACGCGAGGAGAAGGAAGCCCGGGGTGGGGAGACTCACCTCCATTCCTGATGGCGGCGATCCCTCGGTAAAAGTCCTCAAAACTGACCACGCCAAGCCCGCCGGGGTCCAAGTACTTCGTTAAGTCCTTCACCTGCAATTGTCAAGTGAGAGTAGTTACCCAAGCCGCACGGAATCAGAGGGGGGGGCGCACCACGCGTCTGGCCCCTTCCCACAGCCGGAGGAGCGGCCTTCCTGCAGGGCGCGGTATGAAAGTGAGAGCGACTGACTTTCCTCTGATTGGAAGGCCACCGACAGCTCCAGCCAGACAGGCGGCCTCCCAGCAGAAAGCCGCCAACGGCACCCAGGACCACGAATCGTGTAAGTCAGACCCTGCTCTCAAAGGTCAATAGTCAGGCTTCTTGGGCGCCTGGGGATCAGTCAGTCAAGCGTCTGACTCTCGACTCCGGTCATGATCTCTCGGTTCGTGGGATCGAGCCCGGGATCGAGCTCTGCGCTGACAGCTCTGCGTCTGCTGGGGATTCATCCCTCCCCTCTCCCTCTCCCGCTCTCTGTCTCCTCCTGCTCTCCCCCGCTTGTGCTCACCTGCTCTCCCCCCACTCCAAAATAAATAAAAATAAACTTCAAAAAAGAAAGTCATGCTTCCTGATTGTGAAGGTGAGAAGTGTTGAAGTTTTAGATATTATTCCAGCCAGCACCCAGACTGTTACCACAGCACGGCCCCAGCTATCCATTCTGACATCCTTCCCGGCTGTGCGGAGCCTTAGTAAAAATGACTTGGGCAAGAAGATGCCAGACATTAAAAATCACAAAAAGTAAGATGATTCACACACGGATGTTAGAGAATGAAACTCTTCAGAAAGAAGATACATTTATACTTTCAAGTATAAACTGTGTTTCATCAAAATTTAAAACTTTAGCGCTTCGAAAGACACCATTAGTAAAACTAAAAGACAAGACCTCGGCTGGGAGAAGATACCTGCAAATCATGTATCTGATAAAGGACTCGTATCCAGAATGTATAAAGAAAACTTAGAATTCAACAACACCACATTTTTTTTTTTAATGGGCAAAACATTTAAACAGACATTCCACCAAACAAGACAGACAAATGGCCGGGGCGCCTGGGCGGCTCAGTCGGTTAAGCGTCTGACGTTGGCTCAGGTCATGATCTCACGGTTGGTGGGTTGGAGCCCCACATCGGGCTCTGTGCTGACACCTTGGAGCCTGGAACCTGCTTCGGATTCTGTGTCTCCCTCTCTCTCTGCCTCTCCCCTGTTTATGCTGTCTCTCTCTCTCTCTCTCTCTCTCTCTCTCAAAAATAAATAAACATAAAAAAAGAAATGAAAAATATAAAAGACAGACAAATGGCTGAGCAGCACATGAAAAGATGCTCAAGACTGTGAGTCCTCAGGGAAACGCAAATTAAAACCGAGGCACCACTCACTAGAATGACTGTACTCAGAAACCCACGGCGAGTGCGGGGGCGGGTGTGGGGAGGCAGGAACGTCACGCGCTGCCAGGAGGAACGTAAGGTGGTCTGGCCAGCGGGGAAAGCCGCTGGGCAGTTGGAAAGTCAAACATGAGTACAGCACGCGGCCCGGCACTCCGCTCTCTGGCTGTCCCCGCCTGCACGGACAGAGGTGTGCGTGCCCTTGTCCGCGGCAAGCGGCACCGCTCCTGCCAGGAAGAGAAGGGACGCAGCAGTCCACCCCGGGAGGAATGGGTAAGCCGGGCGCGTCTAGCCATACGATGGACCGCTATTCAGCCCTAAAAAGGGCCCAAGTAGTGACACACACC
Source organism: Paradoxurus hermaphroditus (assembly GCA_004024585.1). NCBI lineage: Eukaryota > Metazoa > Chordata > Mammalia > Carnivora > Viverridae > Paradoxurus > Paradoxurus hermaphroditus. The sequence goes on along the minus strand of PITB01015415.1, from coordinate 39,376 downwards.
ACACGAAAGGAATCCCAAAAACATTCTGCCAAATAAAAAACCGAGGCACAAAAGACCACAAATTATATTCTCTCAATTACAGAACGCTTTAGGGAAAGACAACTCTACCGAGATAAACAGCAGATCAGTGGCTGGCACCGTGTGGGGCGGGGGCGACTGGCTGCAGACAACGTGAGGGGCCTTCCGGGGTGTGGAAGCGCTGGACTAGGTTGTGGTGGCTGCACGATCCTACAAACTTACTAAAATTCGCTCAATTGTAGACTTACAATGGGTGAATTTTATGGCCTATCAATTATACAGCAACAAAGCTTTTAAAAATAAATGAATAAAGAGATAAAAAGAATTCAAGAGAAAGTGATAAATATTGAAGTAAGACAGAGACGATTTATTATGAGAAGTGAGATGGTTCATTTTCAGAAATACCAAATAAAAGCCGCGCTGCCTAGTCAACAGTAGGTTACAACCTGTTGGAAATATGTACGACCCTCCACCCCACCCACCTGCGGAGTCCCAAGCCCTTCGACGCCTCACTCCCCGGCTCTCCTTCCCCCTCCACTTGCCGGGCTTTGCAGTGAGCGCGCGCCCAAGAACTAATGTCTCTGCGTCACCTCAAGGAACGAACGCTTGTTCCGTTCAGACTACTTTTCACCTTCCGGGGGCACAGGCGACGTCCGGGTGAGGCGCCAGGGGAGGGACTCCCGGGCTGGGAGGTCAACTGTCTGCCGTAACCGCCGCGAGCGTGCCTGTGCGTCAGACACCCGCTCTCGCCCGAACGGTGACTGAAGCCCCGCTTCGCGGCGCTCCGAGTCTCCGTGCCCCCCCTCTGATTGCGGTGGGGGGCTTATTTCTCACAATATGAATAACAGCCTCCTCAGAGGAAAAAAAATCAAAGGTACAGAATAAATAATAAAACTATATTTAAGAAAACTCCTCTAAAATAAAAAAGTGATTTTACCTACTATTGAAAGTGTACACCGGGCACTGAGCATCCAGCGGGGACTTACTCCGCTGAGTAAGCAAAGAAAATCCTCGGAATAGCTATGCAAAACTCCAGTGACTATAAAAGAAGATTTGATTATCGAACTTTTCGGCAGCAATGCCAAGTAATAAGGAATATCACAACTCCCTCGTCTGAAGTGTTGGTCGGGACAGGCACCCTCATGGGACTGACGAAGCAGAAAAAGATACTGGAGTGAAAGTATTAAGCAAACACCTCAAAACCCTCAATTTGATCCTGAAGTGTCACTCCAGTGGATTAGAACAAAATGAAGACTCTCCAATTCTGTCCAATTACCAGTAAGCTGTCCGAGTGGCCAGGCTGTGGCACCGAGACCCCACTTCCCGTTCACAGGACCCAGGACCCTCAGAGACACGTCAGGAGGTGTGCACGCCTAGAATCCTGTCATACCTCGGAGCAAAGAAGCCGTCAGAGACTCACTGGGCCACATCCAGTAACTCAGGGGTCAACCTGAAGAGGCTGTCACAGCCCAAAATGAGGCCACACGGGCACGGAGGACAATGAGGCCTCCGTGGAATAAAACACATCAAACACACCTCGGTCCGTGCAGGCCTACGTACGGTAAAAACAAAACAAAACAAAACAAAAACAACTGGTCATCAACGGAGGACACAAGTGAGCCAGTTCATTACTGTGAAAACGAATAAATAAAGGGCAAGAACCAAGTAGTCACACACTGTCATTCGAGGAGGTTCTTATCTACAGAGCCCCCAGCTAGAAGTGGGGGAAGGACGGAGGATCCCGACGCCACACCTGCAGTCCTCCGTGAAGGAACGCCCAGAGTCGAGGACCCTCAGTGCTTCCGGAGGCCGCGGAAAGACAGACGGCCAGATGCCACGCGCCTCCTGATGGGAGCGTGCAATACCACCTGAATCAAGCCTGAACCGAACTACCAAGTGACGGGAAATGCAACGAGCAAAGCGACACCTTTCAACGACGCTGCATGGATGGCACCAGCAAACCCTGTCCGTGAGGGCCCTGACAGAGACAGCTGAGTGACCTGCTTTCAAAGTAAAAAGGACGGAGAGGAAGCCCTCACTAAGAGACCGAGAAGATGTAGCCATTGTGACCATGGAAGAGCTTTTTGAATCCTGATTCAAATAAATTGCTTTTAAAAATCATGTTTAGGGGCGCCTGGGTGGCCAGTCAGTTAAGTGTCTGACTCTTGATTTTGGCTCAAGTCATGATCTCACGGTTCGTGGGCTGGAGCCCCACGTCGGGCTTCGGGCTGACAGTGAGGAGACTGCTTGGGATTCTGTGCCCCCCCACCTTCCCCCACGTGTACTCTCTCTCTCTCAAAAATAAAAACAGTACAAAGATTTATACAAAGGCAGAAAACCAAGGCTGAGGCTTCGGCGGGCACGAGCCCTGGCTGAGGGCAAACCCATGAATCCACGACAACCACACACGTCCCCCAGGGCCTCCTCGGCACCGGGCAGGCTGGCATGTTGCCACGTTCGGCCCTCTCACCGCTATTTGGGTAACATAAAGCCAGACCGGAACAGGACCGGCTCAAGCTGACTGACCTGGAGGCAGCGGGGCCCTCGAGCCAGAGACTGTGTCTGCCTTCTCCCTCTGCTACGGGGAGAAGACGGAGACCACCGACTCCCCATCCCGGGGCCTTGTGTGCCACTGGGATATGGACCTTGGAAGTCCACGCATCCACTGACTTCCTGAAGCAACTGAATGCGAATTCTTTATAAAAGGCCTCCTTCCTGATCTCATAAACGACTTCATTCCCAAAGCTCATGCTGTCTAGTGAGAATCTTGCTGGATACCTGAACAGGTGTCTAGCCTGGAATCCATACTGACAAATCTGCCCTCAAGATTCCTAAAAATCTGGGGGCACCTGGCTGGCCCAGTCAGTAGAGCATGTGACTCTTGATCTCAAGAGTCGTAAGTTCATGAGTTCAAGCCCCACAGTGGACATAGAACTTACTTCAAAAAAAAAAAAAAGAAGATTCCTAAGAATTTCAACAATGAAGCAACTAATCAAACACAAAGTACTAAGTTGCTCATTCTGAAACATTAACCCAAAGCTTTTTAAACAAATCATTAACTAGAAATAGACCTTCCAACACTACCATGTTAGAATGAGCACAGAAGAATCAAAGTACACATTTTTAAAGTCCACTTTAACTATGCTTTCTTTGTAGTTTGGAAAATAAATCAGCTTCTATGTGGCTGATGATTTGGGGATGATTCTTATTCTCTAAGCCCAAAGTACTCCATGCAGATGCTTTCAGAAAAAGTAAGGAGACAGAAAAAGAACACGCCCTTTCTTGCACAATCCAGCAGAGCCAGAACACCAAGCTAAGGGACGGGCACCAGCGCAGCCAGCGCGAGCCGCGCCCCCTCCAGGACACGGATACAGTAAGTCACAGCAACACCAGGGGAGAGAAAGCAACCGCAAGCAGCTTCGGAGAGACACAGCCGATTCCTACAGGGTTACTCGGAGAAACTCCCTGACAAACCACACTGTTTCTGCTACAGATGTGGACACATAACACGGGAGGAGAAATCAGTGCAAGTTTGCTGACCATACTAGGTGGTAACCATACCTAGACTGTAACATTCTCAACAAAGCTTTTCTTTTTATAATTATTTTTTTTTTAGTGTTTATTTATTTTTGAGACAGAGACAGAGCATGAGCGGGAGAGGGCAGAGCTAGAGGAAGACATAGAATCTGAAGCAGGCTCCAGGCTCTGAGCTGTGAGCACGGAGCCTGAGGGAGGGCTCGAACTCGCGAACCGCGAGATCATGACCTGTGCGAAGTTGACGCTTAACTGACTGAGCCGCCAGGCGCCTCAACAAAGCTTTTCTTAAGGGAAGTCCCCTCCGCCTCACATCTCTAGAACACTCCAGCCAAGGAGTGCAGCGTAGCGTTCCTCCCAAGTACATGTGTACTTTTACCAAGAGACTACAGCCTGAAAACAGAAAACGAGTTCCAATACATTTAAAACGAGTCAAGCCAACATCATTCGTCATTAGGGAAATGCAAATTAAATCTTCAAGGACGTGCATATCCACTTGAAGGGCTAAAGTTAAAAAGACTGCCCATACCATGCACCCCAAGGGTTTGGGAGGATGGAGAGGAACTGGAACTCTCGGGCGCTGTTGCTGGGAATGTAAAACTCACAACCACTTTGGAGAACCGTTTGGGAATTCCCTTTGTTCGTGAATGATCAGAGAAGCTTTAGCAGTAATGCTCAAAACGATGGCGACAACCTAACGTCCATGGACACAAGAATGCATAAGCAAACTGCGGTGCTCTGTGGGGGGAGGAGCACGACATTCCAGGGGCTCCCCCTAGCTACCCATAAACCGCACATCAGGCGGGAGGGGGCGGGAGGGGGTGGGAGGGAACCAACTCCCGAAAGCCTGACTACAGACCTTCTGCGGGTCCTCACGCACCTTCCGGCATCTGCGCTTCTTCCAATACAGCGCTTGTACGCCGGGTCTTGCCTGCTGCTTTCACGAAGCCCTCCTCGCTGTCCCGAGACGCACCAGCCGGGCCCCCCCAACGGCGCCCGCCCGAAGGGAGCAGCCAGGGCCCGAGGCACCCAGAGCTCTCTGGCACACACAGCTCCACCTGCCTCCACACCCAGAGCTGTGGGGCGCGGCAAGCACCAACACTCAGGACCCCGATTCCAACCTTACTTGGAGACGAACAAAAATGAAGTCATTTTGATATAATGAGAAAATACTAAACGTCATCTGATTTTTGAAGTTTATAAAAAGGAGTCAGGAAAGATGTTTATGTTTTGCTTCTCTATTGACATCTGTGGAAATAAGGCTGGCATGTTTTAAATAGAGCTAGGATTCTCAGTAGACATTGAAGGTTGTGGTTCTTATGGGGGAAACGGAGAAAGAGAGGTGAGGAGGGAAAAGGGGGTGCATGAGTCTGCAACCATGTGTGTAGGGTGCGATCTCTTAAACAGAAAGCCAACAAACAGGGAGATGTTAGCATCTTTTACCTTTGGGTGGTGCTAACAAAAGAACTGACAATAACATCAAGGAATTATTTTATTCATTTATTTTTTTTAGGTAAACTCTACCCCCAACGCAGGGCCTGAATTCATACTGTAAGATCAAGAGTCGCATGCTCGACCAACTGAACGAGCCAGGCACCCCAAAGAAATATTTTAATTATTTAGATGTGATAATGGCGTGTGATTTTTCTAAAAAAAGAATCCTTATTTTTCAGAAGTACACACCGAAGTACTCATATGAATAGAACGATACGAGGCCTAGGATTCCCTGAAAACACTGATGGGGACGAGACTTCCGAGAGCAGTTCTGCAGAGCAGGGGGCACACAGGTTTATTTCACAGATGTCTTTATTTTTGTATATGCTTGCAAATGTCCACAATAGGAAGATTTTTTAAGTGCAGAATTACATACCTTAATAAAGCACAAAAGGAGGAGGAAGAGGCACAAAAAAGCAAAAACTGGGTGTGGAAGCCCCGACTGGCCATGCGTTTGCCCTTTTCTATTATTAAAACGATGGGAATTTTCATGTCAGCTAAGCTCTTTCTTGCAAAACAAGTTTTCATCAGGAGGACATTTTAACTGACTTAAATTGTTTGAAAAAAGTCCCAGGTATATAAACCTAAATCCTTTTGATTATCACAATCCCAGATCTATTGTTACTTTGCAGTCTCCACTCCCCTCGTGCAATCGATTTATTAATAATCGGCTTTTCCACGGAGTAAAAACTTCATCCAAGGAGGGAAACAACTTCTGATATGGGATAAATTAAAAAACTGGCCAGCTGAGTGAACACAAGAGAAAGACGTGCTGTCTCCGTAACACCTAAGCCACTTTGGACTTACTGGGTCCTGCTGCGGAAAAATGAAGTCATGTGAGTATATCGAATGTCTATGTGGGGCAACTTAAAATGCAATGTGTGTTTACTTCTAATCTTAAATTTGAAATTAAGATAGACGGTTTGAATACTATAAATTTTCCAACACTGAATGTGCTCATTTGGAGCTCAGTTTTTCTTTTTCTTTCTTTACTTTTTAAAAGATTTTATTTATTTACTTATTTTTAAGATTTTACTTTTAAGTAATCTCCACACCCAGCAGGGGGCTCAAACCTCCCATGCTCCACCGACTGAACCAGCCAGGAGTCCTGGAGCTCAGGTTTTCTGCTTTAAGTACAAGAACAGCTTCCTAGATCACCTGGAATGATGGACACATTAACTGTCCCTAGTTTCATGCAGAAAGCTTAGAAAACTCTAGAATAAAAACATCGTGTTGGTCTTACATGTTAAAGGTCATTCTGTATCTCCCCCAAGAGGTGTGTATCAGGTTCAGGAATCCCTTTGTGTCTTTCAGAAACAGGTCCTGAAAGGTTACCAGCCGTGCCCCTCATCAGCTTGCTGGGAGCTTCTCGCACCCAGCTGTAACCAACCATGACTGGCTCCCCCCTCCTGACGCGCTGTGCATCAGGTGTGGGTTGTCTCTAGCACCAGAAGCTGCTTTCTCCTTGTGTGTGTCATCACTGGGATTCTGGCAAATTGCGACTCTCGAACAAGTTCCACATCCGCTTTGAAACTCTCCCTGGCGTAGGAGGCGAGGCAGGGAGGCCGGCAGGAGGCTGAGGGCTGGGGCCGACTCCCGATGCTTGGAGGCGCGCCACTTCTGACTCTGTGTTATTTCTGTTAATAGTTTTATGGAGATACGGTTCACGTACCATACAACTCACACACTTGCAGAGCTCGACTCACTGGTTTCTAGTATATTCACAGAACTGTCTCCATGTTAAAGACAATAAAATCTTAAAATGTACGTGAGGATACTCCAAAAAGTCGAGTGCGTATATTCAAGTTTTATGCAAACATGCTGAGGAAATAACAGAGCCTTCATAAAAATAACTGAAGAACACACACATTCGACATGTATGTAACCATATTAATCGGAGGAAAGAGCAACGCATTCGGAGAAACGGGAGGGAAGCAGATCTTGCAAGGGCACTCCTGCCCACGAGGCCCCCTCCATGGCTCTTCTCTGGAAAGCTGCTCAAGTTCAGATCACAGAACTCTGCTCCAGCCTCCGACCGACTCCCGTCAACTCGCCGCACTCAACAGAGAACCAGACATCCCTCACCTCCTGACCCAACGCAGACCCGAGAGCAAGTTCAGTCATCAAATACAGGCCCGGAGTGCAAAATGTCACAGCACAGCAAGGCCTGGACCACGTTCCCCCGCCCCCACCCTGCTCCCCGAAGCGCTTCTCCCTGCTCCCTAGCTCTGGGTGGTCTGGGAGGGATCGCTGCCTCCATATCTAATTAATACGCTCCTGGTGCTATTTCCTGGCTTTTCGAATGCTGTGTTTTGGTCTCCTATGAAAAAACATGAGACTTCAGTGTTCCCGCTTCCAAGTTTGCCTAGGTCTTCTGCAGTGTAAACATCGACTACATAAATAGTCTTTGCTACATTAAACTACAGGACCACCTTTCTCGTGTACTTTTCCTGTACTTAGCAATTCTCTTGCTTTTTGTTGCCTATGTTTTCTGCATACCTATAGCTCTGACCCTCCACAGGACTGCACACCCCCTTCAAGCCATCCCCTCATGACCTAACCCCGGGTGTTTTCCATGATGCCCCAGGAGCCTCCTGTGGATCCTCCTTTCTCGGTGTGCCCTCCTCTCAGAGAAACCGCGGTGCCTTCCTGAGAGAGGGTGTGCAGCGTGCACCTGGGAGCCTTCTTGCCCGGACGCCCCGCACTCTTCCCCCCACCAGACAGGTGCCTATACACACGGCTGTAGGTGGGAGGGAAGTCAGGTCCCTGGTGCAGGAGAGGCCACGGCCCCACTTCCTCTCATTCCTGCAGGTGCCACAGTGCCTGTCGCCATCCAGTCCTAATGCTCTGTGTGGGGTCTGTTTTGATCTCTGGAAGCTGCGGAGAACCTCTTTATCGGCAGGAACTGCCTGTTGGCTGGGGGTACCTCCTCAGTGTTCTGACCACAGGAAGAGCCCTTTCAAATACAGACACAGTCCTTGGACTCTGGAAGTCTTCCTGACGGAGCCGCTGATACCATCCCTATCCTCCTCCCTGGCACAACTGTCAGGTGCTATGCCTCGTTAATCATGTACTTCTCTTATCTTTTCTCTCTTATTCTCTACCTTTTAAAGAACTTTCCAGGCTGGGGGGCTTGGCTGGCTCAGTTGGAAGAGCATCTGACTCTTGATCTCAGGGTCATGAGCTGGAGCCCCACACTGGTACAAAGATCACTTAAACATAAAACTTGAAGAAAAAAAAAAAAAGAACTTTCTGGGATATGTATTTTTTAAGTTTATTTATTTTTGAGAGAGAGATGGAGACAGAGCACGAGTTGGGGAGGGGCAAAGAGAGAGGGAGACACAGAATCCAAAGCAGGTTCCAGGCTCCAAGCTGTCAGCACAGAGCCTGATGTGGGGGGTCGAACTCACAGACCATGAGACTATGACCTGAGTCAAAGTTGGACGCTTAAACGACTGAGCCACCCAGGCGCCCCAGGGATATAAATGTTTTTAATATTTATTTTTGAAAGAGAGAAAGCACACATGAGCAGAGGAGGGGCACAGAGAGAGGGAGACACAGAATCTGAAGCAGGCTCCAGGCTCCGAGCTGTCAGCACAGAGCTGGACGTGGGGCTTGAACTCACGAACCATGAGATCACAACTTGAGCCGCAGCCAGACGATTAACCAATTGAGCCACCCAGCCGCCCCTCTGGGATATATTCTTGACTTGATCTTCTAAACTTTCAACTGGATACTTTTATTTCATTTTTAATTTCTTAGGATGTGTTTTGGTTCTCTCAATGCGATGTCTTCTTTAACCTGACAATATAAATCACGTTTTATTCCCCAAGCTTCCCTCTGCTCTCTGCACTGGCTCCCTTCCCTTCAAGCGCCTTCTACTTTTCTTTCTTTTTTGTTTTTGGTTACGATCTCTCCCCTTCTCATTGGAGGTTTCTGTCAATTACCTGAGGTCCTTGATAGTTTACAAGTTAAAAAGTGATCACTCTACAGTTAAAAGGGGTCACTTAAAAGCTGATTAAAAGCCAATGTGGTCTGCATGGTGGGCTCCCTGACCAGAGGCCTTCCAACAGGTGCTCCTGGCAGAACCTGGACTGGACACTGTGGAGGCGGGACCCTGGGAGGGCGTGTCGATACGATGGAGAGCTGTGCGTGGCCGCTGTGGTGAGCCGACCTCTCTGCGCACACATTAGTTGTGGCAGACGGTGGGCTGCGGAGCGAGCTGTCACGGTGTGTGAGAGGGCCAGGAGCAGCTGGCTGGACATGAGGGGGGCCACGAGGACTCACGGCTGTTGTTGCCTGCCAACAACCAGCAAGCAAATCAGGATCTCAGCCCCACAACCACAAGGAACTGAACTCCGCGGACCACCGGGATGAGTGTGGAGGAAACCCTGAGCTCTGGGTAGAAGGCAGCCAGGAGTGACCCTGGTCAGAAGAGATGGGGGCCGGTGTCCCGGGCAGAAGGCACCGCCAACGCAGAGGGCCTGAGGAAAGAGGTGTGGCTGTGGTACGGAGGGACCCTCAAGGAGGCCGGGTGGCTGGAGCAGAACAGCCCAGGAGATCGGCAGTAGGAAGCCCTAGGCACAGGCATTACGTGATTCCGTGATCAGACTTAAGAGTACCCAGCTGCCTGTTGAGAGAAGGCTGGAGGGCGGGCTGGTGGCAGTGACAGCATGCGCAGTGTGGCCCCCACAGGCAGAGGCACGATGGTGCGCATCCGGGAGCTGGCAGAGGAGGTCTGAGAGCCGGTGGGATTCGGCATGTGTTCTGATGTGGGGCCGCCAGGGTTTCCTGATGGACCCGATGTGCGAGAAAGAGGAAGGGCCCACGTCCCCAGAGGGTGGGACTGCTGTTAACTGGGCTAGGAAGGCGGCCAGTGGCACTCAAACCTTCAGCCACGAGCGTGGGAGAGGCATACGTGACAACCAAGTGTGAGCCCGGAGTTCGGGAGCGGGCCGGACTAGCGGTATGAGGTCGGGGGCTGTGTGCACGGAGGACACCTTAACAGCAAGCCCGGGGGCGAGTGCAGAGGAAGGGGTGGGAGGCGTGGGCCCGGGCCCTCGGTCCCTGGTGAGGATGGAGCACCCAGGCCAGAGAGAAGACAAACCGAGTGCCAGGTGGAGGCCACGGCAGGTCCGGCGCGTGAGAGCGAGAATCACGTGCTGGCTCTGAGAGAGGAGGTGTCGTCGGAGGCAAAGCCTGCGCGGCGAGCCCTGTGGCCTTCCACGCGTCTAAGTCAGAACCAGGATTGTTCTGTCGACGGCCTCACTTTCTGCAAGTTTTTAATGCCTGTTGCTACTTTATTTTCAGAAAGGCTATGACAGTACACCTTCAGAAGTTTTTTATTGCGGTCAAGTGCACGGAACCGAGGTTTACCTCCTGACCGTTTCAGCAGCACAGTTCAGCGGCGGGAGACACATGCCCGCTGTCCGGGACCACGGCCACCGTCCCTCCGCACGGCCTGCCCGTCTCCCCACCCCGCCCCCGCCCCCGAGGAACCCCCCCCTCCTTCCGTCTCCAGGGAGCTGTCTCCAGGGGCACCTGCGCTCTCTGTCTTCCCGTGACAGGCGTGTCTCATTGAACACGACGCCTCAGGCTCCACCCGTGTCCCAGCGCGTCGGAATGGCCTTTAAGGTTCAGGACCAGTCCACTGCATGACAGACCGCCTTTATCCTCCCGCCAGCGGACACGTGAGCTCCCGCTGCCTCTTGGCTGCTGTGATTAGTGCCGCCGGGAGCGCGGGGTGGAAACATTTAAAGGTATTCTTTGAGGACAAAAAAATGCACAAGCAGTGTGCTCACAACACAGTGGTATTAAGCTACCTGGGTAAATACCATCACACGACTTCTCCAGGGTGTCCACGTGTAAAATGAGAGTGGGTTCTTCCCACTTCCCACCCTCCCTCCTCGGCTACCGAAGCGCTCTGAACGGAGAGCTCTCTGCTGGGACTGGTTGTTTCCCTTTCTTGGGAGACCGCTTCCTACTGCTCCTCTAACAAATTACCACCAACCTGGTAGCTTAAAACAACGGAAACTTATTCACTACAGTTCTGGAGGTCAAAGTCTGAAATGAGTCTTACAGGCTAAAGTCGGGGGGTGGCAGTGCCGACTCCTTCTGGGTGCTCCAGGGGCGGCCCGTTCCCCAGTCTCCCGGTCCTCCGGCTGCTGGTCTCCCTTGGCTTGTGGTGGGAGACTCCAGTCTCTGTTTCAGACACGACATCGCCACCTCCTCTTCTGCACTCAAATCCCCCCTCTGCCTCCCTCTCAGAAGGGCCCTTGCAAGCCCCATTGCAAAATCTTTAATTTATATATATTTTTAAGTTAATTTATTTTGAGAGATTCAAAGCAGGCTCTGCACTGTCAGCACAGACCCCGATGTGGGGCTCAAACTCACAAACTGCGAGATCATAACCTGAGGCGAGTCAGACGCTTAATTAACTGAGCCACCCAGGTGCCCTAAGACCCTTAATTTAAACACACCAGCAAAGTCCTTTTTGTCATATAAGGTTTGCATTCACGAGTTCCAAGAAGTAGAACCTGCATCTTTTAGGGGGCCATTATTAGCTTACCACACCCACCTTACATTTTATTTTAAATTTTTAATGTTTTTATTTATTTTTGAGAGGGAGAGAGAGAGAGAGAGATGGCACAAGTGGGGGAGGGGGAGAGAGAGAGAGGGAGACACAGAATCTGAAGCAGGCTCCAGGCTATGAGCTGTCAGCACAGAGCCTGACGTGGTGCTCGAACTCTTGAACTGTGAGATCATGACCGCAGCTGAAGTCGGACACTTAACCGACTGAGCCGCCCAGGGGCTCCCATTTTTTTTTTAATAACCATTTTATTGAGATATGACTTCCACCCTATTGTTGTAAATCAATTCACTCTATTTAGAACAAATTCAGCTTATCAAACGCTGGCTTTAAACCTTTAATCTCACCCCTTTTTTCGGGCCTGACGTGCCCATATTGCCCATGTGAATCAGTGATTTGAGCACAATTCTCAATGAACTTCCGCAGTAGGGTGCATGTAGGACTTTAGTTCAGGCTCTGATGAACACTGTCATTTTAACTGTAACCCGATGTTGTCACTGTATACCTTTCCTTCGGGCTCATCTTCAGGTGGAGAATTTCATCTTTCTAGAAAGTTTCTAAGAATATAATGGCGTAAGTGGGAAAGTGATTCGTTCTATAAAACAGCCTTTAGGAACTAAATCCTGCTGCACTTTCCGGACACGGAGCATCTAAAGCAATACGGAAAACCTGGGTCTTGGTGTACTTTGTTCACTGCTGCCCCGTGTCGGCGAGCGCAGCACCGGGCCCACAACAGGCGCTCAATGAACACGCACTTAGGGAAAAGACGGACCCATCACGGCAATGAGGAGCTGGAAGCAACAGTGGGAAGCTGGTCAAGAGGCTCACGGGTTTATCACTACGGGGGGACTCGCTATGGCCACTACAAACCGTGTCCCGTAAGAACGCCTGCTTCTCCTGGAATAGGTGGCTGCCCAGAGTCAACTTTCATGGCTCCCTTTTATGGTGACAGACCCCCACGTCCCCACTGGGGAACCCAACGGCCTCCTGGGCCCCGTGCTCTGCCTGAAGGAAAGGCCTCTCTCTCCTCTGGAAGAAAAGGGAACTCAGAGTCGCCCCGCAGGGCAGCCTGCATAAGGTGCCAATCACAAAAGTCCAGACTCATAATGGTACCTCCCCGAGAATTAACGAAGTGGTGTCGAATGCTCGGCGTAGGGCCCAGCACCGTCGCCACTGAAAATAAGCTCTTTAACGACTGTAACCAGGACACGGCACGGGCACTCGCTCTGTGTCCTGGGACATGTCTGTTGTGTTACTAAATCCTGTTGCGCTTCGCGGACACGGGGCACCGAAGACAACACGGAGAACCCTGGGTCTCGGTGTACTTTGTTCACTGCTGCCCCGTGCGGGCGAGCGCAGAGAAGAGCTGGGAAGACACGCACGCATCGCAGGGCTCTGGCAGGCACGGGAACACGCCTGGGAACACGCAGAGCCTCTCCAGGGACTGCGCCTATTCTACTAGGTAAGAACAGACACGGCTACAGGTCCGTGAGACCGAGAAACTCACTACCGGATGGCACCTACGCACCCACAGCCTCAACACGGACCCCGCGTGTGCGTGCCGCGTGCGCGTGCCGGGCGTCTACGATCCGGTGAGACGGGTGAGGCCCGCGAGACCCGCCCTTCTCTGCGGCTCCCTTGGGCCTCCCCGCAGGGCATTCCTCCCCGTGGGGACCCAGTACGGGAACCTGCAGCTCAGCCGCCTGACTGGGCACGACGCCCCTCAGATCTCCTTCCCAACACCAGACCGGACGCGAGCAATTCCTGTGTAGCTTGGGGGTGGTTTGTGTTTTAGTTTTTTTTGAGAATCGGTTTAAATCTAAAAGTGACAGTTCCTAGATCAGAACAGCATCTAGGCTCCGACGGTGAGAAGACTGAAACACTGCAGAAACTCTCAACTGCTCAGCGCGGAGGCCTGGGGCCTCGGGCCATCACTCCAGCTGCAGTCACCTGCAGCACTGGCCTCAGCGCTAGCGGTGGGCTTCGTGGGGGTCATTATCACTGGAGAACACGTACACAATGAACATTCTTCGAGTTCTCGTTCTGTTCGACATCGTGGTATTTTTCATCTTCTGCACACTACTCTTCAAAAGCACAAAGTCACTATTTATTTCTTACTAAATGATATCGATCAATGGCCTACTTCTGAAACTTATAAAAATAATAACACGGTAGAAAGGAACTCTGCAGGAACTTGTAACATTTCTTAGAGTTTTCTCCCTCGGATTTTAGGGGGTGCCTGAGCTGACCCCCCGCGCCCCATCACAGGTGAAGGAATGGAGGCTGAAGGCCAGCCAGCAGCACAGAATGACACAGAAATACTTGCTCACTGACATTTGACGAGAACCCTCAAACACCGTCACATAAACACGCAAATGGAAGCAGTCGGTGATCACCGTTTCTCCTGTACCACACTGGCAGTTCGTCCCTAGGGGGCAACTTGGTCACAAAAAAACTAAATTCTTAAAATCCATATTGTTCCCCCAGCAACTCCATTTTTAACAGTTTAACCTAAGAAAATCATAAATATTGTGCTGGAAGATTCAGCTGCATGAAAGCTTACAGTGTTGAAAGGTGAAAACCTAACATACCAAAGACAGAGAATTAATCAAAGTCCAGTCCATTCATTCGTATGATGGAAAACTAGTCACTAAAATCATGTGGTGGAAGTAGATATATGGTCACCGACAGATGTGACAACATACTGACTTGCAGTAGTTAAAACTGTAAGTTAATTATGACTCTGGTTTTGTCCATCTCTCATACAAATGATAATTTAAGTCTAGAAATTTTAAGATTCACAGTGCTAAATTTTCGTTTTCTCATTTATCTGCACGTTTTTATTTAAATGAACACTATTTGCCTGTTTCTTTCTTTTCAAGTTTCTTGTCATTGCTTTGAAGGCAATACGAACCAGGGCACCTGTGGCTCAGTCGGTCAAGCATCCAACTTCGGCTCAGGTCACAATCTCACAGTTCGTGGGTTCAAGCCCCACGTCGGGCTCTGTGCTGACAGCTCAGAGACTGGAGCCTGCTTCAGATTCTGTGTCTCCCTCTCTCTCTCTGCCCTTCCTCTGCTGGTGCCATGTCTCTCTCTCAAAAGTAAACATTAAAAAAAATTTTTTTTAAGCCAATACAAACCAATGAGAAGAGGTTCTTGATTCATCATCACAAATGATAAGATTCCTCCTACTAGAAAGTTCTTTGGTAAAAGAGAAAGCCAAATGCTCTCTAAGTGCTGATTAAGCCTCACTAACTGGCTTTTCAAGTCTGGTGAAATGCATAACGCAGAAGGAGGTTCTTAAAAATGAAATCACCAAGAGGAAAGTGTCTAGGACTTCGTGACCTTTCCTCAGCAGCCAGAGCGAATCACACTGAAAAGGAAGAACTCTCATAAAAGGGCGTTTTGTTTCCCACAGCAAAAAAATCCAGCCTGTTTCTGCTGGGTTCTACTAAAGTAAACCAGCACACCCCGCGCTGGGATGACAGGGCACTGTGTAAACAAGGGGGGAGAGGGCGGCACGAAGGAGGTGGGGGGCAGACACCTGCACAACTCACACTCCAAACCACACCTGACAAGAGAGACCATGCACCTGTGCCTTTGTCCAGAGAACCACCTAACGAAGCAGGCTCTTGCCCACAGGGGGCCACTCACAGGCACTGTCCCTGACACCCAAGCGCAGGTGCAAAACACCTTCTGATCACACCTCTGTACTTTCCAGCAGCTCAGCAAAAAGGGCTGCTCCAGAAGCAGAAAGCCGTGAAGGCACCCAAGCGCCTCGCGTGTGACGGAGCCGAGTGGGAGGGATAGCAGCTCCCGAGCACAGCCCAGGACGGCCTTCTGGAGAATTATCAAAGGCTCCAGAATGAAAGGGGGGAAATTTCCTTTAATCCGCTGCCTGTGCACCACACCCCTGCTGTCCCCCTAGTTTCTCCCCCTTCACACTGACTGGGCCCGAGCTAGACAAGGGACAGGGCCCCAGCGAGGCGCCCTCCACAGGGACAGCTCCAGGTTCAGATCTGGTCCCTCTCGCCAACTACCCTTCTGGCCTCCTCAGAGCTGTTCATCAAGCAAGCCTCCAGGTCGGCGACCGCAGTCCTCGCCCGTGACACGGTGCGCAGTAGGACCCGCAGAAGCGAGGGCCCACACCTGCTCTGGGTTCAGGTGCTCCCACCTGCTGGTGGGGACAGCCCTTCCTTCACGGCACAGTGCTCACCGGAGAGGGGAGGTTCTGGGCTCTGGTCCTGCTCCTCCCCGGGAGAGCAGGCCTGAAACTCTGTGGCACAGCTGGGCCCCTGGGTCTGTGGCTCCCTGGGCAGTTCTGGGCACGGCCCAGCAGCACGGCCTGGGACTCGTTAGGAATGCAGACTCTCCAGTCCCACCCAGGCCTTGTGGTGCAGGGCTGGGGATGCAGAGGGAGGGGTGCAGCCCCCGTTCCCCGGAGGACTCTTTTAGGCCCCTGGGGGAGGGCTAGAAAGGGGCCAAAGACCTGGTTGACACTTTACCTTGCATTACCGTCTCCACACTCCCCCAGGACACAGACTGCCCAGAATATCAACCCACTTCAAACAGCAGCGTGACACAGGGAGCTCCTAGTTCAGACTGTGAACAGGAACCGGGTTCCCCCTTCTCTAAGCACACAAGTCAACACCACGTGCCTGACCACCAATCGCTCAAAGATGGTGTTACTACATCACAGGAGGAGGGAACAGGGCCGCTGTGGGGGGAGGCCAGGAGGCGTCTGCCCAACAGCACGGTGACAGCAGGACGACAGCGGGGCGGCGAGAAGGCGACAGCGCAGCTCAGGGCAGGGCACTCCACCCCAGGTGACAGCGGCACCACCAGGGCCAGTCCCGGCTCACGCCAGGGTTCACGGACCCGAAATCAATTCGCGGCAGGAACTGCGGAGTGTCAGCTGTGAGCGGCTAGTTTATTGGTTCTGCAGGGTGTTCTGTCGCTTGTCTGCAGGGGGGCCTTTAAGTTAAGGAGCAGCTCTCTACCGGGGGGTGCGGACCTGCAGAGTTAGAGTCATCCCAAGTGAGAACACAGGCCGACTGCCGACAGAAAATGGGGAAGATTTCATGTCTTAACGTGTGAATTTCCGGAAAGTTTGTTTATTTGGTAATGGACGGATGAATATGACTTTAGTTATGAGGAATATCAACCCAAATTGTCTCCCTCTGTTCTTTTATTTAAAAAAAAATTTTTTTTAATGTTTATTTTTGAGAGAGAGAGACAGAGTGCAAGCAGGGGAGGGGCAGTTCATGAGCTCGAGCCGCACATCGGGCTCTCTGTTGTCAGAGCAGAGCCCGCTTTGTACCTTCCGTCCCCTTCTCTCTCTACCCTCCCCTGCTCGCATCCCCCCTCCTCTCAAAAATAAACATTTTTTTAAAAGATTTAAAAAACCGTCTCTGGGGAGCCTGCGTTGGCTCATTCGATTGAGCTTCCGATTCTTGATTTCGGCTCAGGCCGTGATCTCACAGTCCTTGGGTTTGTGCCCCGTGTCAGGCTCTGTGCTGTAAGTGGGAGTCTCTCTCTCCCTCTCTTTCTGTTCTCCCCCCTTGCGTGCATGCACTCTCTCTCTCTCAAAAATAAACATTAAATAAAAAGACAGTGATAATAATAACAAAAAGATTAAAAAGTCTCACTGTGTCTTGTGAAAGTCTCTGAGAGAAAGGCACGTCTCTGGCCTGAGAGACCACGGGCAGGACGCTGGAGGCAACATTCTTAGGGAAATTAAGATCGCCAGCCAGGCCTCTGGAGAACAGGAAGGAGGAGGAAGGTCCCCTGGCCCCTCCCCACTCTCCCCTGTACTGCTCACCCTCAGGGTAACCAGTTTCAACTCCCAGGTGGCATCCACCCCAAGTGTTCTAAGCCACTTACTCAGTCTTCAATAAAATGAAAAGAAACAGAGAAACTTATGGTCCAGAAACATTTTAAGCAATTTCCAACTTCGCAAACTATCTAGGAGTTCACCAGGTCATGTAATGTACAATCTATTAATAACCTAATACACTAACGGATAACACATAACCGAGTAAAGCACCATGTTTTTACGGCATGCCTATTTTTAGAAAATGAGAATACTGAAAATGCTACTCCACCTATAGAAACAGGAACAAAAGATTCCTAAGAGGTAGGATAAATATTTTTCACACAAAAATTAAACAGAAATCAACAAAAGGAAAAAACGAATAGAGACTGCTCTGTTCGAAGGGTCCTAGATGACCTGACATTGCAAAAACAAACAGGCAAAACCCACAAAAAAGTCTCCCTTTATTTTTTTTTAAAGTTTATTTTCAAAAGAGAGAGTGTACGCAAGCAAGCAAGCGAGCATGGGGTGGGGAGCAGAAAGAGAGGGGGACAGAGAATCTAAAGTAGGCTCCTGCTGAAAGCAGACAGCATGATGTGGGGCTCAAACTCACAAACCATGAGATCATGACCTAAGCCAAAGTCGGACACTTAACTGACTGAGCCACTCAGGTGCCCCGAGCCTCTCTTTAAAGGTTAGAAAAGGATATGTCAATTATATCTCAATTAAATGGGAAATTAAAAAGAAAAAGTTAGAAAAGGGGCGCCTGGGTGACTCGCTGGGTTGAATGTCCGACTTCAGCTCAGGTCATGATCTCACAGTTCCTGGGTTCTAGCCCCGTGTCAGGCTCTGTGCTAACAGCTTAGAGCCTGGAGCCTGCTTCACATTCTGTCTCTTCCTTTTTCTCTCTGCCCCTCCCCTGTTCACACTCTGTCCCTCTCTGTCTCAAAAATAAACATTAAAAACATTTTTTTAAATAAATAATAAAAGTTAGAAGAGTATTGGGGCCCCTGGGTGGATCAGTGGGTTGAGCATCCGACTTCAGCTCAGGTCAAGATCTCGGAGTTCAGGAGTTTGAGCCCCACGTTGGGCTCTGTGCTGTCCTTCTTCAGATCCTCTGTCTCTCTCTCCGCCCCTCTCCCACATGCACCCTCGCGCTCCCTCTCTCAAATAAATAAAACATTTAAAAAAAGTTAAAAAAGTATTTGCTCTTCCTACCCCAATTCAAACACCCTTAAAACCATTAACTCCTAGGAAGCAGAAAGCGTGTTTCCTAATTTCTTTTGGCAACTCCCATCAAAAGCCGGCGCTGAGCTGAGCACACAGTGAGCAATCAGCAATACCGACACACGGTGTCAGGGAATCCCAAGCTACCCCAGGGCCCAGTTATGGAGTCACAAGCCACAAAAACACACGCAGTGTTTTTAAAGTTCCCCTCGGATGTCCAAAGGGGAATTACGGTCCAGAAACGTGGCTTTGCTCGCAGTGAGCCCTCAGTCATGCAGACTTCTTCTCCGAAGAGCACTCCCCAAGGGGGGGCCTGCTGGCTGGCTCAGTCAGAAGAGCAAAAGTGGGTGCAACTCTTGATCTTCGGGTTGTGAGTTCAAACTCCACCGTGGGTGTAAAGATTGTTAAAAAATAATAATAATAATAAAGAAACTTTAAAAAAGTGTGTATGTGTAAGTATATGTAGATGTGCATGTATTAAAAATAAATAAACAGCACTCCCCAAATGTCAGGAAGGGTTGAAGCGCTGCCTGGTCGCTGCTGACAACCACCCGCGAGTCAAGCTCCCCCAGGGTCCTCACTGAGAGAGGCCCGGAGCAGCTGAGCAACCTGGGAGGACCCCTAACCCGTCTCAAAATAATTCCCACCCCCTGCCCCTCAGCCTTCCTTCCCCCCCTCCCACCCCCGTCATTCAGATGTGCACCGCTGGTCACTGCCGTCTGGTTTTCAACACCACTCCCCGCTTTTTCCTGGCCGACCAGACTTCAACCCTTCTTTTAATTCATGTGACTCAGTACACACCTAGGAGCACTACTCCATGCCAGGCCGCCAGGCCCCTTCGCGGCAGAGGGGTGGGAATGGAGACAGAGAGGACGGACAGGAGAATAAGTGAAAACAGGAGAGTGCAGACAATGCTACGCTAAGGAGAACAGTAAAACGGGGAACGGGGACTCGGGAGTGTCGGAGGCAGGGGCGTCCCAGCGGGGAAGGCTAACTGGTGTAACCAGTGACGCCCACGCTCCCCACACACGAGGTGGACGCTGCATCCCTGACGGCTCTCCTGCGACGCTGCTGCCGCTGCCGCAGGTCCTGCGCAAGCCAACAATGCTGCCTCCACTCCCCCGACTCCCCGACGCCCGCGCGACGCAGGCACCTGCCTGGCCAGCCTCTGCGAACAAACATGGCCAATGAAGGGGTGGGGGGGCCGGTGGGCCCAGGAAACTGCAGGGGAGTCTCTTAAAAAGAGACCCAGGCAAGGGTCCTCTCTCTGCGTCGGGACACTGGCGACTACAGCCATGACCACGAAGAGAGCAGCGAGCATGCCGCCGGTGGGAGAGGCAGCGCCGGATCCGAGCGGTGTGGTCCGGAGTCACGTGCCCACAGCGCGCCCCGCGTGAGCTGACTGTGCTGGGGTCCTGACTGCTCTCCCCCATCCGCTCCTGTCCTCCCCTAACTGGGCCCTCTTCCTGAGCAAGAGATCCTAGCACCTACCCCTCTCTGCTTAACCCTTTTAATGCCTTCCAGAGACTCAGAGACTACAGGCCTGAACGCCTACCCGGTGCGAAGCCCCCGCCGCTCCACCCCTCCAGCTCTGTGCCCTCTTTCCTCCCACACAGGCCTCTCCCCACTGCACCTGCACCTGGGACCCTCCTTCCCCTCCCACCCTTTGCTTCGCTAATTCTACTCAGCTTCAGAATGTCAGCTTAAAAGTTATCTCAAAAAAAAGAAAAACAGAAAGGGGAAAGGGAAGGGGAAGGGGAAGGGGAAGGGGAAGCGGGAGAGAGAAAAGAAAAGGACTCCCCGAGGGAACCCTAACTAGGTCGGGCTCTGAGTTACACAACCTTAAATAATCTCTGCTTTTCTTCCACAGCAGCTGGCAGTGCTGGCAAAGACCGGTTCAACGTCTTAGGAAAGGACAGGAAGTGTGCCACTCTGGCTTGTCATTTGTCCCCAGCACCTATGACACCAGCTGGCACGAGGAAGACGTTCAATCAGCACCACCACGCACATCTGCTGAGGGCGACGAAGCCCAGACCTGACCCCAAGGCTCCGCAGACTCCGAGGACACCCCCTGCTTCCCGGAATGAACGCAGCATGGCGCGGAGGGGCGGGCAGAGAGACCTCGGTAACAACGGGGAGCACTACTGCCGGCAAAGCCCGGCCAGCATGGCATCGGCCACAGCACCTCCCTCCTCAAAGAACCGCCCGCAGACACTCCGCTCTCCAGCACGGCGAGTGCGGCCACTGGGGCCACGCTGACCCCGCACGCCCAACAGGGGGAGGAGATGCGGGTGGCATGCGGCTTCTCAACTCACGGTGTCAGGGACTTCACTCATTCATTCGTTTTATTTATTTACTTGCTTATTTATTTATTGAGAGACAAAGAGAGAGGGAGAGAGAGAATCCCAAGGAGGCTCCACACTGTCGTCAGCTCAGAGCCTGACATGGGGCTCAAACCCACGAACCTGGAGATCACGACCTGAGCCGAAGTCAAGAGTCAGACCCCTAACCACCGAACCGACTGAGCCGCCCGGGGGCCCTCAGGGACTACATTTTAGACCAGTAACGGGACGCTTTTGCCGACTCAGAAGAGGGATTTCCAGCAACAGAGCCAAGGTCGCCCTGTCTCTTTCCTCAACCACGCCACGGAGAAGCTCTAAAACGCTAAGAAACCCTTACTGCACCTCTTCCAGACAGCTCCAATTCCAAAGTCCAAGACAATAACCTCAATTGTCCCAGCACAAAAATTAGGTCTTGCTAGAAGCTGCGAAAAGTAATCTGTAGAGTAGAGAAAAACAAACAATAAATGCTTAATACGGCCACATAATGGAATATTCTAAGGTTATAAAAACCTAATTTCACATACGTGGACTTCGTCAAAATATGAATACTTTCTCACACACACACACACACACACACACACACACACACACACACACTCCAAGATAAGGAACCCAAACCAAATCATGTGTTGGCACAGATTTCCCACCGATAGTATTCAGGGGGAGAAGAGGCAGGGGCAGTGGTCTGTGTCCAGCCCCGTCCCCTAGCTGTGTGACACTAGTAAGTCCTGCTCCACTCACAACGTGGACAATGGTGAGGCCGGCGGGAGAAGCGCTGCGCCTGTTCTGAGAGGCGCACGTGCAGGACTGAGGACGGAGAGGGCCACGAGCAGGGTCCGATGGGGTGGATACCCTCCTGGAAGTCCGCGGGAAAAGCACTGCTCCGGAGGAGAGACGCTGACGCCCTGGACGACGCACGGGGATGGGTCAGGGGCACTCAGAGCAAAGAACACAGGGACGTGCTGGCCACAGAGAGGGGGCCGGCCGGCCGAGCACAGGGAGGAGCAAGGGCTCGGGTGTGGCACGTGAGGAGCAAAGCCCTGGGAAGGTCTGGCCCGGACCCTCAGGCAGGAGACCGCCTCGGGCCACACGAGCAGAGGAGCTCCGGAAGCAGGACGGGGCCGGAGGGCAGGAGGCGAGCCCGCACGAGGACGGGGGCCAGGGCCCCACAGCGGAAGCCCGAGAGTCCGCGCCGAGCGGTGAGTCCCCGGCAGACGGGCCAGCGGGAACTGCTGACGGGCACGTGGAAAACAGAAGCCAGGAAGACGTCAACTGAGGGGGCGCCTGAGTGGCTGGGTCGGTGGAGCGTCTGACTCCTGGCTTCCGCTCGGGTCACCATCTCGAGGTTCGTGGCATCGAGCTCCACGTCGGGCTCTATGCTGACAGCTCTCTCTGCCTCTGTCCCTCCCCTGGTCGTGCTCGCTCTCTGTCTCTCTCAAAATAAATAAATAACCACTAAACAGCAACGTAAAGTGATGCCAGGGGAAGCCAGAGGTTGCCTTAGGCAGGAAACGTGTTCCCGGCACACCACACGGGCAGCTGTGGAAAGTATCTGCAATGAAACAAACACGAAACGCCTGTTTCGTCCACACCGGGACTCACTGCGGTGCAGAACAGAGGCGGCGGAAGGGACACGCGCGGCTGGGCCTTCCCCAGAAGGAGAGGGCGGGAGCCCGGGAGCGGGTGGCAGGGAGACCACGGCCACCTCCTGTCGAGCGGCAGGCAGCACGCCATTTGACTTTTTAAGTACACGGGATAAAAATTAAAATTTAACTGAAATATAAAATTAGAACAAGTACCGAAAACAAGTGCAGCCAGCGGAAGTTACAGAGTAGCCAGGGTGGGCCAAGGTGCCCGTGGACTTCTCGCTCTGAGCCCTGACTTCGCCCCTGCCCTGCTACAGAGAGCAGCGAGGACGGAGCGCAGCCCTGAGGCCGGCAGAGCGGGCCCCGCGGGGCCGGCTGTGAAATGAACGTCAGACTAAACACAGAGTGAGGAAGAGCGAAGGTGAAGTAGAACCGGGTCTTCAAAGAGATGAAAACTCCTTCCACGGGGAGGGTGCCGACAAGGCCAAGGTTAAGGCTCGAGGCTTTTGCGGCAAGAAGGGCGAGGAGGAGCCGCTTCAGCGGCCGGGAGACTGAAGGTGGCGCCGTCCCGGTCGAGCACGGCCGGAGCGACGCGCGGCCTCCGCGCCCTCCGAGATCCGGGCTGCTCGCAGCTCCTTCACCGCATTCTCACCATCACCAACCGGACGCGGAAAGAGAACCTCGGGAAATTCTACACGGGTGAGAAGTGCGAGGCCCGGAGCTGCGGCGCGGGCCACAGGAGCGCGAGGAAAACCCGCGGAGCAAGCGGCAGCGCGAGGAGCAGCTGCACCGGCTGCGGCAGCACGCGGTCAAGGCCTGCGCGCCGGCGTCTAAAGAACACGAACAAACCGGAAAAAATAAAGTAAATAAAGTAAATAGAGAGACGCAAACGTTTTCAAAAGTCTCAAGAACAGCAGCTCTCTGGCCGTGACCAGGACAAGGGGCAGCGGCATCGCCGGGAACTGGTTAGAAACACACTCCTTGGGGCGCCGGGTGGCTCCAGTCATGACTTCACGTTTGTGAGTTCGATCCCCACATCTGTCAGCGCAGTGCCTGGAGCCTGTTTCCGACTCTGTATCTCTCTCTCTCCCTTTCTTTCTCTGCTCCTCTCTAGTAAAGAAACATTTTTAAAAATTTTAATAAAATTGGACGTGCCCATCTTCAAAAACAAAAGAAAAACAAAACACATTTCACCAGATGCCACTACCAGCTATTCTTAATTTCCCATTCCCACCTGCGTGTCAAAGGGAAGGGTCATTTCACGCTCTGTGTAACTATCGACCAATCCATGCTCCCTCGGTGTGGAGTTAGCACCACGTAAAACCCGCGTGCGTGTGTGACGTGCCTTTTAACACCTGTTTGAGAACAAAGGGTTTGGGGGATTAGTGGTTATTTTTAAGATTGCTAAAAGCCACACAACCTAACATACAGTACAAGGTGGAATACAGGTTATCCCTGATGAACACGGTCCTCATAATGTATTTTTCCTTTTTATTTTCAAATATGTTGAACCCACCGCAAAGATCAAAGAACAAGGCAGAGAACATCTGTCCATCCCTCCCCTCCGTCCGGTTATTACTGTCCAGCCACGTTCGCTTTGAGTCTCTTTCCACACACCTGCACTTTTTGGGGGCAACTATTGAGTTTAAGCTGCAGGGGGCGCCTGACTCTTGATCTCCGGGTCTTGAGTTCAAGCCCCACATTGAGTAGAGAGATTACTTAAAAATAAAATCATAAAATCTTAAAAAAATTGAGGTGCAGACATGGCGATGCCTCCCTAAACCCTTCCGGCATGTGCTTCCTAGGAACGAGGACCGTCCTCCTGTGCAATACCATCACGACACCGCTGACACCAAGTTCATGTGTATTCAAACCGTCCCAGTCATCCCAATAATGGCCTTCACACTCGTTCCGGTTCCTTTTAAACCAGTTTCTAATCAAGAACCAGTCACGAGTTGTCACAGTTCTTTTGCCTCCTCAATCCGGACAGCCCCACCCTCCTCATGACAGATAGTTTCAAGTGTCCGGGCAACTGCGGAACGCCCTACGTTCCGGCTTGTCTGGCTTGTCTGGTTATTCCTCGTGACTTGACTCAGGTTAAAGATTTTTGACCAGAATGTTGACCCCCGCCTCTCCCCGCCTCTGCATCCCATCCAGGGGCACCTAACCCCCAGAACCAGAACTCAGAGTTGGGCCTTCCAGGCAAGGCCAAGCCTGACAGACTTCTCCGACGTAAGGAGTTTTCTTTCTACCTCTGGAGGCAACCATCTATGAAATGACCCTTCGGACCGTGTGCGCGTCCTGCACCCGCTCCCCCTCAAGCGTTCACAGTGTGTTTTTTGACAACCACTGATGATCCTCACTCGAATCAGCAATTACCTTCGTCATCACAAAACACCAATTCCCCCCCCACACACAAAAAAACAAACAACAGCAAAAAACACTGATTCTCTAAATCTGTCACTTTCTCCTTTAAAGGGCATTTGTAAGGAACCACACTCCTCCCTTGGAGAGTCAGCAGGACTGGTTTTTACTCACTGTATGCCACAGACTTTTTAAATTCAATGTACCCATGGTCACCACCACTCTTTCCCGACACTTCCGATGTCCCAGATTTGCCTACTGGGAACCCATTCAAGCTGCCCCATTTCTGACATGTCCCCATCAATTTTTGAACACGTCCTTGCTTTCTGGTACAAGATAATCCAGGCTTGCGTTGAATTTTGCCTGCCCCGAGCCTGAAGTCAGTCATTTCTCTGAAGAGCCCACGGTTGCTTTAGTGGGAAATGGCGTCTGTGACCAGCATCTGGGGGCAAGGTGTCCTCACTGCTACTGGAGTGCCACAGCTTCTAGACCCTTCAAGAGACCGAGCTCCGCACTGGTTTTAAATCACGTATTCATACTGATACCCTCAATTTAACCCTCAAGACAACAGGGCTGTCCCTCACCTTTTCCATACCATCTTTTTAAATTTTATTTTAGAGAGAGGGAGAGAGAGAACAAGAGCAGGGGAGAGGGCAGAGGGAGAGAGAAATCAAGAGCCAGGGGCTCAACCAAGTAAGCCGCCCAGGCGCCCCTCCATGCCACATTTTTACGTCCTTTCCCCGCAAGAAAGCCCTGGTTCCCAGCGGCAGTACGCTCATTCACTGACGTGCACCCCAAGTGCTTCCGGAATTACTATGCTGACCTATCAAACACAAACCTACTTTGTAATAAGTTTCTTTGTAGTTTTTTTCTTTTAAATACAACCCACTAAAAGAATACAGAGTACTGTGTTCATGACCCTTAAATTAATCTTTCCTATGTGGTTATACTGGTAATTTGACATACTTCCAGATTCATTTGTTTCTATTTGTATCCAATTTGGTTTTTATCATTGTCTTAATTTGCTTTTTAATATGTAGAATAATTGGATAGGTCAAAAGTTAAAGATATAAAAAGGCAGACTCAGCCAAGTTTCACTCCCAAGTTGCTTTCTCGTCTATCCTTCCTAGATTTCTTTTTGCAAAAAGAAACAATTATATACATTTTATTTCCTCTTCTAATTTTGCATTCTTTCTTTCCAACCCCCGCCTCACACACACACACACACACACACACACACCCCACCACCACCACCCTGACCTCCTTATAGTCAGATGCTGCTGGCCTCGCCCTGTGCTGGAGCCTGTGAACACAAAAACCTACTTAGCCAACTGAGCTACTCAGGTGTCCCTCTTGCTTGCTTGCTTAAAGTCTGTTTATTTTTTGTAATCTCTACACCCAACATGGGCCTCAAACTCATGATCCCGAGATCACACGCTCTTCCGACTGGGCCAGTCAGGCACCCTGAGGTCTGGTTTCTTATTCTGTTTGTCAATTCCCCTTCCCCTGAGCTAAAGGCACTCACTTGGGGTTTTGCATCTCAGATTCCGCATCTTTTTTTTTCCTTTTTTAAAAAAACCTGTGGTAAATTAACTTTTTTTTTTTTTAGTTTATTTTTACTTATTCTGAGAAAGATCGGTAGAGCCGGCAGGGGAAGGGCAGAGAGAGAGGAGACAGAATCCCCAACAGGCTCTGCACTGCCGGCGTAGAGGCCGACGTGGAGCTTGACCCCACGAGCAGGGAGCTCATGAGCTGGGCCCAAATCCGGAGCGGGATGCCTGACCGACTGAGCCCCCAGGCGCCCCTGTTGTGGTAAGTTAACCCTTCTTAAGTGTGTCGTTCGAGGACATGAAGTACATCACGCTGCCCTACCGCCACCACCGTCCTCCACCTCGGCGACTTCTCCAGCTTCCCCGTTCAACAGCGACGGGCCTCCAGCCCTTCCCGGGGCCGCCGCGCTCCCTTCGGCTGCGGGCTCGGACTCCTCCGGGAGCCACGGACCAGGGGCATCGCACGACGACCACGCCTTCCTAGCACAAACCGTGCCTTCCGCTTTGCGCCTTCCCTCCGCTCGCTGCATCCCGACACCGCCCCCTGCCGGTGTGCGGGAACGCTCCCCCTCCTCTCGGCGGCTGCCCAGCGCGGCTTCGCCGACGGCTCCGGGCGCACTTTCCTGGATGGCCGTTTAGGCCGTTTCCATAGCTGATTCACAGGCATTGCTGCCACGAACGCCTCGTGCATCTGACATTTTTACCTGTGGGGGTGCATCCTCAGGGTCACTTACTAGAAGTGGGACTGCTAAGTCCAAGGGGCCGTGCGCCTGCAGAAACCGCTCCAGAAACCGCGAACCCCCGCGAGGAAGATGCGCCGCTGCGCGCGCACGGCCGTATGAGAGCAGCCGATTTCCCAACAGCCTCGCCGACAGAACGCGCTCGAGCTTTTACATTTCTGCCAACACGATGAGTGAGAAACGCTATCTAAGTGATTTTAATTTGCATTTATCTTTCTCGTCATGAGTGAAGCTAAGTTTTCTTACGTTTAAAGATCATCTGTGTATCTTTTTCTGTGGGATGTCTTCAGATCTCTTGCCAATTTTTCTACCAGGTTTTCTTTTCTTCCCCCTTTGGCTTTCCAGAGTTGTTATACCAGTCTTTTATCTCATGTTTTAAAAAGCCTTACTGAGAGCCCCTCCTGGAGAACGCACGGGGGCCAAAGAGGTGTGCCAGGCTGGCCGAGCCCTCGCACATCTTCTGGAGGGAAGCCTGTGGTCCCTCCAGATACTGTCAGGGAGACCAGGGCCTGGACCCCACACGCAGCCCATCGATACTACCAGTGCTCTGAGGACCCGAAGCGGGCTACCCTCTCCTCAGCCCGCACTGAAAACTCACAGCCTTCTGCCATCCCTATCTGTATTTCAAGTTAAAAAACATTCTCTCAGGTCACAATCTCACGGTTCATTGAGTTCGAGCCCTGTGTCAGGCTCTCTGCTGTCAGCGCAGAGCCTACTTTGGATCCTCTGTCCCTCTCTCTCTCTGCTCCCCACCCCCCCCCACTTCACAGTCTCTCCCTCTCTCTAAAAAATAAATAAACATTAAAAAAAAAAAAAAGAATTCTCTCACTGGGTGTGAGAATGTACTTTAGCAGGCTTTAAAGGAAACGCTAATCTCTCTAGTGGATGTGGACTTTGACGTCCTTTCATTATGGATAATCGATCTATTAGTACAGTTAAAATTATATTTAACTTTTAAAAACATGATTAATCAAGAGCACTGGGCTGGATCAGTCAGCAGAGCACATGACTCCCGATCTCAGGGTCGTTAAGGTTGAGCCCCATGTTGGGTGCAGAAATTACTTAAGGGGCGCCTGGGTGGCTTAGTCGGTTAAGCAGCTGACTGCAGCTCAGGTCATGATCTCACTCACGGTCTGTGAGTTCGAGCCCCGCATCGGGCTCTGTGCTGACAGCTCAGAGCCTGGAGCCTGCTTCGGATTCTGTATCTCCCTCTCTCTCTGCCCTTCCCTTGCTCACTCTATGTCTCTCAAAAATAAATAAAGGCGCTAAGAAAATTAAAAAAAAAAATTACTTAAAAACAAAATCAACTTAAGTATATATATATATATATATATATATATATATATATAAAATTAATCATTTCACCGGCAGGCAGTTTAATCAAAACAAAAGGTTTACAAAATGCCCCTAGATTGCTCATGACAGTAAAATGCCAAGCACATTGCTTTGTTACTGACCCAATAATTTAAGGCAATAATGGTCCTTACAGTGCTGAACAATTTCTCCTGTCTGAATATATAAACCACCTGCCTATAAACAGACTGAGCCAGCCAGTACCACACATCATTCATACCTGAGCTGGTTAAACTTGCTTAAAGAGAAGCGAGAACAGCTTATGTGAAATGGGAAAAAGAACAATGAATCATTAAAGCCTCTGACACTGACAACAGTGGTAAGGCCCCATCCCGTGGAACCCTAGCTCAAAGCAGGGAGCTTCTAGGGCGAGCTCACTCTTGACAATGGCAAGACGATTTAGCTTTCAGCGCAGAAGGCTCTAAAACTTGTCAACGTTCTTTTTAATTATCCGACAAAAAAAAAGTAGAATACATCATTAAATTAGAAGTTCAGGAGGTGGATATTCTTACACCCTTCTGAAGGAGCGAGTCTTTAGAAAAGCAGCTACATCATAACCAGAGTAATACCAACTTGCCTAAAACAAGCATTAAATATTTGGACGGAAAAATAAAACTGTACCTACTGAAAAAATTTCTTTTCCTCCCTAACCATGATACTGAATCATTTCTGCCACTCTCAAGAACTTTCAAAAATTACAGTGCAATTCTTTTCGACAGGAAGCTCTCAGAATTACTTACGTCATTAGACATTGATGAAAGCACCATGCCTGCCTAGTAGCCAACCTTTAAGAACAGGCATTTTTAATATGCATTTTTCCGAGTCTCGACACAAATTAACAATCTATCTTCGATAAGCATCTGAACATACTAATTCAATGTTCTAGACAAGTTCCTTAGAAAATCGTGAGTTCCTTTAGATGTGGTTTGTATTTTGACCTAAAACCTTAACTAAGTCAAAATAAGACATGTATTTTATTTTTAAAGTATACTTTTTTTATTACTAAAGATTATAATAAAATTTTTACTAGAATCCTTTTTATACGGTCTGAAATTTGTGATACATGTACAGACACTAGTCGAGTCAGTAACATAACAGAAAATGTGGCCCGTACCTCAAACGAAACCAACCCCATTCCTACCACTCGCCCCCCCTACAGATCCCGCCCCAAAACACACATATATATACTACAACTGATTTTTGGTATTTCCTTCAAGACTTTTCCACACGGACAATTTTCACAGTTATAATCCTGGTATACAATTCATTCTGTCAAAGCACTAATCTAAACTACTGTGGAGACTTACTTAATAAGAACCACCGTTGAGGGCCACGTGATAGTCTTCAGTGGATGCCGACCCCTTTTGTCTGATATTTCAACTGTTACTCAAGTTTGGACCCTGTTTCTGGAATTGAAACGAGGTTAAGTATTTGGAAGAGAAGCAATTCATCAGCTTGGTGCACCTTGTCTGTGTGGTCTACATGGGATTAAATTCTTCCTATATGTCAGTTCCTGTGCTGGAATAACCCCTAACAATTCTGAATCTTCCTGGAAACAAGTAAACTAGTATCAGAGATCTTTAATTTCAAAAACAGGTCAAAAAGTGGGTTCAAAACAGACATGAGAATTATACCGTTTTTGTATAATGAAGCATTTATTACATATATTTTAACTCACATTTTAAATTCTTCAGTAGTTATTTTGGGTGGTGAGATTATAGGTGATTTTTATTTTTCTTATTTTGCTTACTGATATGACTTACTCTCATTTTTTAAAACAAGAACACCTATAAAAATAATTTAGCTTTTACCCACTATGATCTCAATTGTGAAACTCTCAAAACTCTGTGTATGTGTGTGTTTGTGTGTACAATAAAATCTGGAAGGAGATACACTAAAATGCTAGTGACGTTTTTCTCAGGAAAACGGGATTATTGGTTACTTTTTTTGTTTTATATTTTACATCGCTCGGCATTTTTGAAATTTTTAATAAGCATGTGTTACTTTTATAATACGAAAAAGACACTTTTAAGACAATAACAAAATCGCCGGTGATCCCAGCACAGAAAGGAACCTCACATGCCCTGTAGTAACTTATCCGACACACCTCCAGAAGCAAGCACGCACGCCCCACACCAGCTCCCACCTGCACCAGCTCACACACCTGCGTTCGTTCTCCCTCACCTACACGGATACACTCACACTCAAATTCAAGGCTAGGAAAGAAACCGGGAAGAACACTGAGGCAACTGAAAGGTGCAGCCGCGTCTCTGGGGACTTCCCACTGCCCCCCCAGTGCGGGGCAGGAACAAGCAGCAGGGAGACCTGAGCAACACTTCCTTCAGCAGCCTACTCATGCAAGCACTGAAGAGGACAGTGCCTACAGGTGAGTGAAGGGCATTCAGCGTTTCGATGCGTAGGTACTCTGGAAAGGGGCGGTCACTACGAGAACGTAAATGTTTAGGTGACTGTAATAATAAATACGAAGATAATCGCTACAGTTGTAATTAACTCCCTTCAAAAAATAAGACCAAAAGAAACCAATTCTTTCTTACAACACTCCTGGAATTTATTTTGCAAACTGTGTTTCAGGATGAGTTGCTAGCGGCGACGGAAGCATCAGTCCTCTCAGGATGAAGAGGTCATGTCGATGAAGAATCTCCAGAAATGGTTGAGGCCTTAAAACTAACCTTTCCAACTTCACCACCAGGGTCTACAAATTCCTGCTTCAAGAAGTTACAACCAGAAAGCCCCACTACACTCCTTCTCCTCCTTCCCTCTGCTGTTTACTGACGCTGTGTTATGTTACACCACACCTGATCCCCCCCCGGATGATGTAAGGAGAGCCAAACACACCATCACGCTGCCGAAGAAAGAGGGACAAAAAGCCGTCCGTATTATACACAGGAGCTGCTTCCATTAAAGATTCAGGTAATCAGCTTAAATAATTTAAAATGCCTTCTTCATAAACAGATTACTCAACGTGCTACCTTTGAAAATTTGACAATAATCAAGATAACGAGCTGCTATCGTCAAGACAGTAACGTGACCAGCCTGTGACTCTCCTGCACTCAGTATTTTGAAACCTCAAGGTGGAAAGTACAAAAACTTATCGTCATTATTGCTCTTATCCACCTTATCTGTTCCTACGGGTTTTTAAAAACCACAAACGTTTAAAAAAGAACCCTTATCTTTCGGAGACGCATACTGAAACATACACGGATGGAAGGTTCTGTCAGGCGCGTGCTTCCCGCACAGCGAGGGCAGGCAGCGGACGGATGAGCCAGGGCTGGAGAACTGGGGCGGGGGGTCACTAAGCCATTCCCTGTGTTTTTGTGTATGTTTAAGATTTTTCGTTTAAAAGTTTAAAAACACTCACCATGAGGTAGACTTCGTCACTTTTCCTTAAACTCCTTCACTATCGGGGAGTATTTCTTCTCTCTGCGCTTCTATAATGCATTCTGACATCAGACTTGGAAGAAGCAATCCTGAGTCATAATAAAGGCTGGCAAGGCTCGCACAGACACAGAAACCGACCTTCCATTACTCCGTGAATTACCTGCTCCAGAACGAGAGCTTCCTCCACCATCCCGGGAAGCCTGTCCACGGCCAGCTGCTTCCTCCTGCGCAGTCTGGCCCGGCGGACAGAAGGGGCGATGCCGCAGATCTCTGGATACTCGCCCATTCCACCAGACCCCCAGTCATCCCAGCTTTGACCCCAAACTTAAAACTCCACCAGGAGCAGGAAGAGCAAAGAATTTTGACTCATTTCTACTTTCTGATCACAAGCAAGCTCAGTCCCGAATAGCGCCCAAAGTTTTCCCACTGTGAGAGACAAGGAAATTACAAACGGTGTTTCTCAAATGAAAAGGATTTTATGGAAATCAATAACATGAAACTTTGTGGAAATACTCTGAACCACGAACTCTAGTGAGCTGAGAGTCACTTAAAGGTTATGAGTCAAAAGACCCGGTGCAAGTCCCTGCTCCAGTGCTGACATGTGTGAGGTCTTGGGAAAGTGATTCAACCTTCCTGGGCTTCTGGTTCCTTACGTGTGAGATGAAAACTACCTGCTTACTACCACCCGAAAAAGGTGGTGGTCCAGCGAAAACACACATGAACCTCACAGAAGCCACGGAGGCAGGATGTGATAAAGAAGATCGAACGCTTTATTTCTCCAGCATTGCTGTGTACGGAGGAAGCGCATGTTCGGGGAGAAGACAGATGGCACTAGTCAAAAAAGAAAACCGCCAAGGATGCCGAGAGGTGCTCTCTAGCCCAGCGGCATGAAGGAAAAGCATCGAAAGAAACGGAACCAGGGGCACCTGGGTGGCTCAGTCGGTTAGGTATCTGACTCTTGATCTCGGTTCAGGCCATGATCTCACAGTTCATGGGATCAAGCCCCACACTGGGCTCCATACTGACAGCGAGGAGCCTGCTTGGGATTCTCTGTGTGCCTCTCTCTGCCTCCCCCCCCCCCACCACAAATAAATAAATGTGGAAGGAAGGAAGGAAAGAAGAGAGAGAGAGAGAGAGAGAGAGAGAGAGAGAGAAAGAGAGAGGAGAACCAGCGACCACGATCCATGCTGCCAATACAGGAAACTGCCAGTCATACGTCTCTCTGCCCAGGAGACTGAGAGACGGGAGACCCATCCTCGCAACGTCTTCCAACACAGAGCTAAAGGCAAGCAGGACGCTGACCCCAACCTTCAGGATGCCCACAGGGACACGCACAGCCTCCCGGGCGGATTCAGGGGGACCCAGATCTTTACACTGACAGCTCAAGGCACACTGGGAATACTCGAGGAGACACACGGATCTCCTGTAAGGGTTTGTAAATGTTATAATTCACACCCTAAATAGCGAGGTGTCAACTTTACCTCTTTTCTTAGAAACCTCTAGGCTGAAACACACTGTGCACTTGAACACCCGCTTACCCAAGGTTTGCACACGTGACAAGTCAATAGAAGGCAAAAACTAGCAAATCAACATTGTAGGGACTTCCTACCCTAAGTAAAATACTTAAAAGTGGACGCCAGTAACCTATCTGATGTCTACGGGGTTGCCTGTGGAACACACAGCCCTGACGGCGGCTCTCTCCACGTAAAGGAGACACGGGAGGGGGACAAACCTTGAGGCCCACCTTCTCCCAGAGCGGCCCAGCCCTGGAGGCTGCACAGGCCCGGGACACGCGGCAGTGTGCACCCTGGCCACAGGCCTGCACCGCTCACCTCCTACAGGAGCCGCACGGCCCTGCTGGGGCTCTGCTCCCGTCTGTACACACCACCCGGCCCTCGTCTCCGACCCCGTCCCCCGGGAGGCATTCCCCTCCCGTGGGCACAAAAGGTTAGACAAGAAAACTCGGAGCAATCACGGTCTCCGGAACGGTAAAAGAGGGGCCCATGGAGAACACCCGCCAGCCACACGCAGTGAAGTAACTGTGCTCACAACAGGCGTCTATCAGCGCGACCCTCAGCGGCCAAGCGCCTCCGCAGCGGGAGGGCCTGGGGGCATGTCCCCGGGCCGGGCGCTCCTCTCCGCTGGGGAAAAAGCAGCCGGTGTGGTTCGGCGGCACGGGGCGGGGGGAGAAGGTGACTCCCTGGGACGGAAGCCCCTGGAAGGGAAACCAGGAAGGTCGGTGCAATTCGACCCGAGCTGAGCACCGGAGTAACGAAGGGAGAACGTGGGACCGCCGCTGCGGGCCGCGCTGCAGACCACGGCGGGGCCCGGGCGCGCTCGCCGTTACCTGCTCGGCCCCGTAGACCGTGGCGAACTGGACGAAGTCCTCGATGCGGACCAAGCCGTCCCCATCGCCGTCCAGGGCATCGAACACGGCTCGGAGGCGGGGGCCGTCCTCCGGACACGCCGCGGGCTCGCTCGTTAGGGGACACGTCTGGCTGAAGTCCGAGGGTCGGTCCGGGTCCCCGGGACCCACCTCCAGCGTCAGCTCGCCCACCGAGGCCGAGGGGAAGCAAGGGAAGAAGTCGACCTCGGGCCGCAGGTGCTGGCTGTGGCCGAAGCCCGGCACGCGGAGACAAGCGCTGTCCGAGCCAATCGGGGGGCCGTAATCCTCGGGCTCTGCAGTCCAGGACAGAAGCGGGCCGAGCTCGGGCGGCTGCCGGTCGGCCTCGGGGTAGGGGTCGCGGTCCGGGCGGGCGGCCGGGCTCCGCAGGAGGTAAGAGGGTCCCGGGCCCGGTGCCAGCGCCCGGCCGCTCTCGGGGCGCGCGTCCGGGCCGGCGAGCTGCGACCCCCGCTCCGGCCCCGGGACCCGCCCGGCGCTCCGGCCCGCCCCGGCATCCACGCAGGCCGCGGGCCCCGGGGGGCCGAGCGCCCGGGCCGGGGCGGGGACGGCGGGCGCGCGGCGGGCGGCCCCCGGCCCGTCGGGCCCGCCCGGCTCCGGGTCCGGGCACGCGCCGCCCGCGGGGGAGGCCGGCCGGACCGGCTCCATCTTCATGGGCGCGCCCCCGGCCGCGGCGTAGGCCCGCGAGGCCAGTGGTGCGGCGGGCGGCGCGGGCGGCAGACAAAGGCGCTCAGGGCGCGGCGGCGGGCGCGGGCATCCCCGCGGCGGCGCGGGCGGGCGCGCGCGGGGCGCCCGGGCTGCTCGGGCTGGCGCTCGGGCCCTGCTCCGCCCTCGCCCATCTTCGCGCGGCGCCTCAGCTGCCCTCGGCCCGGCGGCGCGGCGGGCGCGGGCCCATGTCGGCTGCGCGGCGGGCGCCTGAGGGCGCCGAGGAGGAGGAGGAGGAGGAGGCGGAGGAGGAGGCGGCGGCGGCGGGCGGCCCAGGGAGCAGGCGCCGCGGAGGCCTCTGAGGAGGACGCGGAGGAAGCTGCCGAGGAGGAGACTAAGGTACCCGCGGTACCCGAGCAAACGTCGCCGCCGCCGCCGCCGCCGCCGCCGCCGCCGCCCCGGCCCCGCCTTCCGTCGGGCGTGACGTCAGCCCGTCGCGGCGCCTGCCAGTCCCGCCCCTCGCCGGCCTGCTTTAAAGGCGGGTGCCGGGGCTGCTGGTCTAGCTGGGTGGTGGGGTCTCCGCGTGCGGTATAACGCCTGAGGTTGCCGGCGGGGTGTCACGTCACCGCTGGGGCGCGCGAGAACAGCCGCCCCCACGCCCTGCATGGATGGATAAACGGCGCTGAGGGAAGACCAAAGTACCGAAATCTGCACCTCTCCCAAAGGGACTGGGTCCTGCCTGCGTAGAACGCTCTCGCTAATTGAGAAGCGAGGAGCCTGATCCTCCTGGGTGGGGGGAGAAGTGCCTGTGGCGCTAGGCACAGCCGGAGGGCGGGTGTGGCGCCCCCTGCGCCCTCCGGCCGCGCCGGGAGCCCCGGGGATTTACCTGCGGTGGGGCAGAGGCGGCCAGAGACAACTGCAGACCCGAGTGTGGGGCGGCCTCGGGAATGTGCTCCGTCTCACCTGTAACCGAAGGAACGCGTGACTAAACACTGAGATCTTTTTTTAAACCCATGACTAAGGCTTTTTTTCCATAAGAGACCCGACGTTCATCGCCATTCTGCAGCCAGGCCTCCCAAACACTGTGGCTGTGTTTGACAGCTGACATCTGTTTCTCTAGATGTCACCATCATCTGTGGGGAACAGGGCACCAGACAGGAACTCGGGCACCCTGCAGCAAGCATGAAAGTGGAGACATGCTAGTTAGAAGCAGGTGAGCTGCCAGGCCCCAGGCGAGGTGCTATATTTAGCCTGTAATGAAATGTATCAAGGGAAAGTATGAACTGTTATTTTTATACGCCGTGGGCACACGCACCAGATATGTTTCATAAGCAGTTTTGGCAAGAACCAAAGGAAACCGAACCTCTGTTCCCAAGTGTACAGTGAGAAACAGTGTGATAATTAACTGAGTCACCACCTGTGACAAAATCCCAGGGCTCGCAGTACCAGATTTTGTAAGGTTGGCATTGGGAAGAGAGAGGCAAGGGATCCTCCTCCCCAAACGTACCAATTCCTTACTGGCGCTGTGTGCTTTCGTGAGGAAGAGACTATGTTCACAGGGGGAAAAAAGACCATCTACAGTTTCGGCAAGCATCTGAAATCCAGCTGATGCACTTGACCAGACGTCATTCTCAGAGGTAGTTATGTCGCTGTGTCAACCTTTCTCAGTAACGGTGTTAGTGTGGGTGAAGGAGAAACAGCAGGCGTCCTCCCGCCACCGTTTGAGTACTGGAAAAATCTGCATTCCCTGGTTGGCTGATGGGCCCAAACAGAACCCCAGCACGGAAAGCCCACAGCTTCCTGCTTGCAATAGTTCAAGAGACTCTGTTCATGGAACATTAAAAGTGACAAGTTCTTGGGGCACCCGGCTGGCTCAGTCGGAGGAGCATGGGACTCTTGATCTTGGAGTTGTGAGTTCAAGCCCTGTGTTGGGTGTAGAGATTACTTAAATAAAAATTAATTAATTAAAATAAATTTATTTTTTTTAATATTTCTTTAACATTTCTTTTTGAGAGGCTGAGACAGAGCATGAGCAGGGTTGGGCAGAGACAGAGGGAGACACAGAATCCGAAGCAGGCTCCAGGGATTGAGCTCACAGACCAAAATAAATTAAAAAAAAAAACTTAAAAGTGACAAGTTCCTGCTCAGTCACTCCAATGTCGTCAAGCATCCCTTCTGTGACCCGTGGGCATTTTCGATGTCACATTCCAGACAAGCAAAGGAGCCAGCTGAGTAAAAGTAGCCCCTGCCACAGTTTGGAGGCTCTCCTCCACACCCGCCCTATGCACATGTTAATTTAACACAGAAGAGGAGGGAGGGAGGGAAGGAGGGAGGGAGAGTGGGGTTCAGTTCACATCTGTTGTTTTTTTGGTTTTTTGGTTTGTTTTGTTTAAAGTTTATTTATTTAGGGCCGCCTGGGGGGCTCAGTTGGTTAAGCACCTGACTTCGGCTCAGGTCATAATCTCACAGTTCACAGGTTTGAGCACAGAGCCTGGAGCCTGCTTCAGATTCTGCATCTCCCTTTCTCTCTGCCCCTCCCCTGCTCACGCTCAGTCTCTCTCTTTCTCTCTCTCTCTCTCTCAGAAATAAACATTTTAAAAAATTGAATTTTGTAAACACTTAAAATTAGGTAAATAAATAAATCCTTTACACAAAGTCTCAAAGGTATCTGTCTATAGGGGTGCCTCACTGGCTCAGTTTGTAAAGCGTGTGACTTTATCTTGGGCTTGAGTTTGAGCCTCATGTTGGGTATACAGATTACTTATAATATTTTATTGTTTAATGTTTTGAGAAAGGGAGAGAGACAGTGCGCTAGCAGGAGAGGGGCAGAAAGAGGGAGATGGAGGCTCCAAAGCAGGATCTGAGTCGACAGCACAGAGCCTGATGTGAGGCTTGAACTCACAGACCGTGAAATCATGACCTGAGCCAAAGTCAGATGGTTAACCAACCGAGTCCACCAGGCACCCCTTAAAATATTTAAAAAAAAAAAAAAAAAGATATCTGCCTATATTTATAGTTTTTCCTTTCACATGTCATTAATCCATTGGGAATTTTTTTATTTTGATGTGAAATAGAGACCTGACTTTATTTTTCTCACTTACTGAGCTGGTTTCACCAAAACCATCTGTTCTTTCTCCCACCCTGTGAGATCACCTCTATCAGCCATTTTATTTTAATAATTGAACAGAATTTGTGTAACTCACTGGGAAATAAGGAGGCATCGAAAGTGAAGGGCTGATGAGAACATGGATCAGAGAATTGGGAAGCAGGCTCTTGAGTAGTGAAGGCTCTTCCTGAGGTCCTTCCCCCAGTGAGCTCTGGGGGCCGTGCTGGGCTGCACACCCGTGCTCAGGGCCAGCCCTGAATCCCACAGCTCAAAGTCCAGGCTGGAGTTGGCCAGTGGCCAAGTGGGAGCCCCGTGCAGGGCCCCGTGGGGCGGCTGGTACCCCAGGAAGGCCATGAAGGTGGCCTGGGGATGGATGCAGGAGAGTGGCTGAGCTCTGTTCTGGGGGAGGAAAGGGAATGGCCGCAGACCTGTGATGGGGCCAGGGTGACGAAGGAGCAGGACCACCAAGCCGACCTACACTTGGTGCTCCAGAAAAGGGCCGGTGCCTCTCCCGACTGTCCCCACGTTTCTCCTTTCTGGCCGGTCTCGCCTTGTCCTCCCAGGCCCTGAGCTGTCATTCTGGAGAGGTCGTCTGAGGACAGGGGGGTAGGTAGAGGTGAAGGGGATTAACAAGGGATCAGAGGAAACTTCTGCGGGTGACGGTGACTGTGGTGATACGTTCATGGGTATAGACCCGGAGAACTCTTCAAATTATATACTTCACGTACAATTCATTGTATGTCAGTTACGCCTCCATCAAGCCATAAACAAAACTTCAGGCCAAATACTTTTAATTTACAGTATGGAAAACTAGGTTAACGTTTTGTGGTTGGTAAGTAAACTTAGAGGGAAGTCAATTTTCGATCTAGATCACGCCCTCCCCCACTAGCCTCTAGCAGTCGAGAGCACAGAGCCACACTCGTGTTTACTGATACTTTATTCAGTGGGGAAGGATTTTTTTCATCACCTTCAAATTTAGTAAAGTACATTCCTTAGAGTAAAAATAGAACATGAGTTTGTAAAAGCGCAGATTAATTCCTCCTGACTCAGCTGAGATTTGGACCATTTTCTTATTTAAACATTTCACTCTGACGTTGCCGGTACCTGCTCTCAACTTCCTGTGATGACAGGCCTCTCCAGCACCGCCCCCCCCCCCCCCCCCCCCCCCCCCCCCCCCCCCCCCCCCCCCCCCCCCCCCCCCCCCCCCCCCCCCCCC